>JANAVB010039820.1:3725455-3832307 GCA_029216955.1 Iris pallida | reverse complement strand
CCTGAAGCAAAAGACTAATGTGAGTGGCTGACCTCCTTCACCTGACCCTCTATTTCAAAATAACTCGGATAACTGCATCAAATTAGAATGATTTACTTGGAAAATACAAGTTCTATGCTCAAAGAAAGAAAAGATAAGGTTCTAGAAAAAGAGATAAAATTATTTCAGGCTCTGTAAAACCAAATAAATGAATCGATTACATAATAGTCCCAACGATACCATAAAACGTGCTTGAATAACTTGTTAACTTATGCACGGCTAAGGACAACTTGCGTGCAAGGCTTCGCTTCCTCGAAACGGAAACTCGAGGCTACGGGACCGCTTCGGCCTAGGAGGAATGCAAGATAGCCGTGCTGGATGGTAGCACGGGTCAGTCGAGACTTTTAACAGGGCTAGCTACCCGCGCTAAAGAGATCACCGTTTTGACCAGGCTATACGTCCAAGATGGCTTGAATTGCCAGTGACCCACACTTGCATAAATTATAAGCTTGTCATAAAATGACAGGGAAGGAACATGGTAAGTTACACTGCAATGGTACGCTCTGTCGTAGGTAAGATGTATCATAAGTTCTGTTTCATTGCCTAGCGAATGCTTGCCTTTTAACATGTAATATGCAAAACAACCAGGATGGTTAGAAAGATCACAAATAGTTTAACATGTTTTATAAAAACTGCTTGAACAATGGAAGCTTGGGTTTAATTAGCCACTCGCCAGTACACGTGATTGCTGACCCTAGCTAACCGCAAGTGCCGTAAACCCGGAGGAACATGCCAACTAACCAAGGCGACGTTCGTGTTTTGAAGCTTCGACCGCGCGTCAAAGACTCTCGCTACTCAACTTTGAAGACTCTCTGCAACAGTCCAAGAAACATGTCTCAGCTTTCCTCCATTCCAGGTGGTTGGAATACTTTTGTTGTAAAGTGAGGGTATAGAACGACTATCTCATCGGCGTTCATTTTGTAATCGAGTCATTTTGTAAAGCCCACACGGTATGATTTAATTTGTTTAAATGATGTCTATTTAATAAAATCAAAACTTTCTCCATCTCAATGTGTTGTTCAATTTTTTTTGCATACTCTCTTAGTTATTGTATTTGAATAACCTTATGACTATGCCTTGTACGATCGCAACCTAGGTTCGTACGACATCACGCTCGGGAGACGACTATCGATTCTGTGGAATCGAGGCATGACATAATGGTTTCAGAGCACGACTTTACGTCCTTGGCCTCCAGTCTCGAGTCTCTAGTCTTGAACCGTTGACCTCGTGTCGATGAGATGAGTTGTTCCATACGGTGAATGACATTTTTTGAAACTAACGAGAGTTGCTTTTATATTCCAGAAGCTGGAGAAGCTGCGACCGTGAACGAGGAGAGTGCCTTGAGCGATTCGAGTAGCTCGAGGCCTGAACCCTCGGATGCCCCTGTTGAACGAATGTTGCATATGCTAGAGGCGCAACAACGTCAGGCCGAGGCCAACCAGTGCCAGAAGAGTTTATATCGACAAAGACGGAGGTACGACAGACTCAGTTTGAGAATCGATTCGAGGCCCAATTCAAGTTACAGCAGAACAGCTTACACTCTTCAGTAGATATCCAGACAGTCGTGGCCAATAACAATAATTCTGTGACAACGCCTACCGTGATCGAGCCTGCGATCCGATCGACTGAAATTGAACCAGAAATTCCCGAGCGTCTACCTGCAACACCAAGAAGTTCCAACTTCGAGGTGTCAAAATTCACGAAGAATTATCGCACTTCCTTCAACGGTACTGAAGATCCCTCTTTGGCGATCAACTGGTTGGAGGAGCTGGAAGACCGATTTGAACTTCAGGGTGTCGATGACTCAAAGATTGTCGTATGGGCGTTACTTCTACTTTGATTGAACGCGTATGATTGGTGGTCTGTACAAAAGCGAGCAATCCGACGTGAAGATGAGACATCGACGATTCCTTGGACTACATTCAGAAAGGCATTTGAAATCGAGTACCTTCCCGCAGCCGTTCGACAAGAAAAAGAAAATAAATTTATGCAGTTGATGCAAGGGAACATGACGGTGCGGCAGTATGCAGCAGAATTCAATAAATTAGCCAAGTTTGCTGGAGCATTCTTGTCGACAACAGAGGGTCGCGCTCGACGGTTCGAAGTGGGTCTGAGTCCATATATCTCTGCCCATGTATCGGTGCCTCAATACAAGACCATGGGTAAGTCTCTGAATCACACTTTCCATTTTGAGCGCCAGTATCCCCCCATGAGCTTCTGGCGCTGTGCAAACATACAACCACAAGTGCCCTAGCCATACGGGAGAAAATAATACGAACAAGCGTCGAAACAACGACAATCAGGGCGAACACCAAGGCAGAATCCAGGAACTCGTTGCCACAAATACAATAATTTTGGACACCATACGAATGAATGTCATGTCTCTAAAGGCGAATGCTGGCACTGTGGCAATACGGGCCATCTGTATGCAAACTGCCCGACCAGAAGGTCGAACCCAACGACGCCTCAACATCAACAATACCGTCCAAGGAATCAGGGTCCAGCGCCAAGAGCCCAACAAACCATGCCACAAAATGGCCAAGACCGCAGCCCCAATGCCCAAGGGCGCGTCTACGCCATGACCCGGGACAAAGCATTTGTAACTGACACAACCGTGATAGGTATACTGTATTTCAATAACAAACTGCTCGTATAGTGTTTGATTCAGGTGCTACGCATAGCTTTATATCGACGGATTTTGTCGCCGAACACAAATTTCATGTGACCCCGTTAGGCATAAATCTTAGTATCAACATACCGTCAGGCACGTCGCTCCTTACAAACTTAGCATGCGGAGACGGAATCATCTATATAGGTGGTCAAAAGGTAGGTCTTGATACGATAGTCCTAGACATTAAGGACTACGATATCATTCTGGGAATGGACTGGCTCTGTCCGTACAACACAACCATCGACTGTGCCGTAAAGACGGTCACCTTACGTATACCTGAAGTGCCTGAATTTTGCTATTTGTGTGGTGAGGCGTCGCCGACCTGCATGGTGATCTCAGCAATATCTGTTCGATGGATGCTGTATTTCGGATGTGAAGGCTATCTAGCGTCCGTTCGAGACATACGACAGGAGGGTGCAAACGCGGGTCAAACCGACATTGTGGCAGAATTCTCAGATGTATTTTCGGACGAGCTACCCGGCATGCCTCCTGATCGTGAAATAGAGTTCACCATTGACATATTCCTAGATACTAGACCGATCTCTGAAGCCCCGTACAGAATGGCCCCTGCAGAGCTTAAAGAACTCAAAGTATAGTTGCAAGAGTTGCTCGACAAAGGATTCATATGATCCAGCGTCTCACCGTGGGAAGCACCCATGTTATTTGTCAAAAAAAAGGATGGCTCAATACATTTTTGTATCGATTACCGTGAGCTGAACAAGGCCACCGTCCGGAACAAATATTCATTGCCCCGCATAGATGACCTGTTTGATCACCTGTAAAGAGCTACGATATTTTAAAAAATTGATCATCGATCGGGCTACCATCAACTCAAGATCAAGCCAGATAATGTGTCGAAGTCAGCCTTCCACACTCTATACGGCCATTACGAGTTTCTGGTTATGTCGTTCGGCCTAACGAACGCTCCAGCTGCTTTCATGGATTTAATGAATCAAGTGTTTTGACCCTTCCTCGACAAGTTCGGAGTAGTCTTTATCGACGACATACTCGTCTACTCAAAGGATAAGCAGCAACACGCTGAGTATCTATGGACCATGCTTCAGACCCTTCGGGAAAATTAGTTGTATGCGAAGTAGAGCAAGTATGAATTTTGGCTGAGCAGTGTAGCATTCCTCGGACACATCATTTCTTCTGAAGGCATACTAGTCGACCCAAAGAAAGTTGAATCCGTTGTCGATTGGAAACGACCACCGTCAGTCGGTGAGATTCGAAGCTTCCTTGGTTTAGCAGGATACTACTGAGGCTTCGTAAAAGACTTCGCAAAAATCGCATCACCTCTGCTCGCCTCACCCAGGAGTCATATTTGAATGGACATACGACTGCGAAGCTTTCTTCGAGGAGTTAAAGCAACGGCTCATCTCGGCCCCGATACTCGCACTTCTAGAAGGGACTGAGGGATTACAGATCTGCAACGATGCGTCCGGTCAGGGCTTGGGATGTGTGCTGATGCAGCGGAACAAGGTGATATCTTTTGCTTTCCGACAGCTAAAGCTGCATGAGAAGAATTATCCTACTCATAACTCGGAGTTAGCGACAATTGTGTTCGCATTGAAATTGTGGCATCACTATTTTTATGGCATGGCGTGCACGATCTATACGGACCACAAGAGCCTTAAGTATATATTCACGCAAAGGGATCTGAACCTACGACAAAGGCGTTGGCTTGAACTGATTAAGGATTACGACTTGACTATTGACTATACGCCGGGAAAGGAAATGTTGTGGCAGACGCTTTGAGTCAAAAGTATATTGCCTCACTATCCATCGACCACAGATTACTATGCGACCTAGAAGAGATGGGCATTGAACTCCGAGTTTGATTCAGGGATGTGCAGTTGGTGCAGATGCAGCTAGAGCCGAATTTACGAGAAAAGATCAAGACCGCTCAAAAGGATGATCCGTACCTGAAGAAAGTGCGAGAGCAAATTTCAACGGGTAGTGCGACCGACTTTGCAGAAGACGAAACCGGCGTGCTTCGATTGAAAGGTAGGCTATGCATTTCGGACGATTTAGAACTTAGAAAGAAGATATTGACGGAGGTGCACTACGCGAGATATACCTTACATCCTGGCAGCACAAAGATGTACAAAGACCTCCGTCCGACCTTTTGGTGGCACGAAATGAAAAAAGATGTGGTGCTCTTCGTGTCGCTATGCATGGCCTGTCAGCAGGTGAAAGCTGAGCATTAGAGACCGGGCGGGAAGATGCAGAACCTTGCCATTCCAGAATGAAAGTAGGATCATGTCACTGTGGACTTTATTGTTGTCCTGCCGAAGATGCCGCAGGAAAATGATGCCATCTGGGTCATCGTTGATCGACTAACCAAGTCAGCGCAATTCATTGCCATTAAAGTTACTTGGTGCATTGATCATCTGGCTCATATTTATCTTGACGAGATAGTACGGTTTCACAGAGTCCATGTACCTATCATCTCTGATCGGGATGCACAATTTTATCGTATTTTTGGAGTAGCCTTCAGTCGGCTCTAGGTAAGTTGCAGTTCAGCTCAGCTTACCATCCCCAGACCGACGGCCAAACGGAGCGTGTGAATCAGATTCTCGAAGACATTTTACAGCTCTGCGCAATTGACTTCAAGTCGAGTTAGGACGTTCATCTACCCCTGGCCGAATTTGTATATAACAATAGTTGTCAGTCCAGCATCCAAATGGCGCTATATGAAGCCTTGTACGGCCGGAAGTGCAGATCATCCATTTGCTGGGATAAAGTCGGGGAACGACAGATTCTTGGCCCGGAGCTGGTGGAACAGACCATGGAGAAGGTAAAGCTCATTCAGGAAATATTAAAGACTGCACAGAGTCGTCAGAAAAGTTATGCGGATGTCCACCATCGGCCCCTCGAGTTTTTAGAAGGCGATCACGCATTTATTAAAGTTTTGCCTATGCGTAGAGTTACCCGGTTTGGTGCAAAAGGGAAGTTGAGTACGAGATTAGTTAGACCGTTCAAAATACTCAAGCGAGTCACTCCAGTAGCCTATAAAATTGTCCTGCCACCAGTGCTAGCGGGTGTACATGATGTCTTCCACGTCTCTCAGTTGCGGAAGTACGTACACGATCCAAGCCACGTGGTAGATTTTGGTCAGCTGGAGCTGAAGTCCGACTTATCCTACGTTGAAGAGCTAGTCCAAATCTTGGAACGCAAGGATAAGCTGCTACGGAATTGAATGATCCCTCTCGTCCGCATACTCTGGCGTAACCTTTCGGTCGAAGAATCGACCTGGGAACTTAAATCAGAGATGAAAGAGAAGTTTCCTTCATTGTTCACTTAGAGGTAGGTTCTATTCTTAAGTTTCGAGGACGAAACTTTTTCTTAGTTGGTTATGGTGTAGTGCCCCGTCCCTACATCGTGTCCCATTTTTGTCCACAGGGTGCACAAGAAAGGAACACTGTTGCTACCGATTCAGTCGGGACCGATAGGTCGGGATCGGTTGAATCGGTCAAACGAGAACGATTGAGTTAAGATCATTTTCTTGTTATGAAAAAGCTTCTTCGGAATCAAGTTCCATATTCAGCAGGTTGTGCCTCAAGTATTGGCTCTACGGCTGAGTCGGAAGTGACCTCCCGTTGCTCTAGTTTTTCATGCCGTACTTGATTTGGCTTTGGCTTGGTTTTCGTGAATGCGTTTTCGTAAATATTTTTGATGGTGTCATGGCTTGCATTTTCGAACTTCGCATTTATATCGAATCTCTTGAATAAAACAGTATTCTAATCAGTTGCTTATGCGACAGATGATCGCGTAGGCGACGTCTAAGCGCAGCTAACCAGTCCCTCGTCTGAAGCAAAAGACTAAGGTAAGTAGCTGACCTCCTTCACCTCGACCCTCTATTTCAAAAACAAGAAATCGTATAACTGCATCGAATTAGAATGATTTACTTGGAAAATACAAGTTCTATGCTCAAAAAGAGAAAAGATAAGGTTCTAGAAAAGAGAGAATTATTTTAGGCTCTGCAAAATAAAGTAAATGAATCGATTACATTATAGTACCAACGATACCATAAAACGTGCTTGAATAACTTGTTAACTTAGGCACGGTTATGGAAAACTTACGCACAGGGCTTCGCTTCCTCGAAACGAAAACCCGAGGCCACGTGACCGCTTCGGCCTAGGAGGAATGCAAGATAGCCATGCTAGATGTTAGCACGGGTCAGTCGAGACTTTCAGCGGGGATAGCTACCGTGCTGAAAGGATCACCTTCTTGACCAGGCTATACGTCCAAGATGGCTTGAATTTCCAGTGACCCACACTTGCATATAAATTATAAGCTTGTCATAAATATGACAGAGAAGGAACATGGTAAGTTACACTGCAATGGTACGCTCTGTCGTAGGTAAGATGTATTGTATGTTATGTTTTATTGCCTAGCGAATGCTTGCCTTTTAATATGTTAATATGCAAAACAACCAGGATGGTTAGAAAGATCACAAAATAGTTTAACATGTTTTTTATAAAAACTGCATGAACAAATGGAAGCTTGGGTTTAATTAGTCACTCGCCAGTACATGTGATCATGCAGACCCTTGTTATCCGCAGGTGCCATGAACCCGAAGGAACGTGCCAACTAACCAAGGCGACGTTCGTGCTTTGAAGCTTCGACCGTACGTCGAAGACTCTCGCTACTCAACTTTGGAAGACTCTCTACAACAATCCAAGAAACATGTCTCAGGTTCCCTCTATTCCAGGTGACTGGAATAATTTTGTTGTAAAGTGAGGGATGTATGCATGGAACGACTATCTTATCGGCGTTCATTTTGTAATCGAATCATTTTGTAAAGCCCGCGCAGCATGATTGTAATAGAGTCTTGTAAATGATGTCTATTATCAATAAAATCAAAAGTTCTCCATCTCAATGTGTTGTTCAATTTTTCTGCATACTCTCTTAGTTGTTGTGTTTCAGATAACCGTATGACTATGCCTTGTGCGATCGCAACCTAGGTTCGCACGGTATCACGCCCGGGGGACGACTATCGATTCTGTAGTATCGGGACGTGACCCTCCCTGCCGTCAAATTACCTCGTGTTAAGTCGACAAAACCTCCCCGATGCTCTCGAATCATTCCTAACACTCCTCTGAAAGGCTAGCTGTAACCCCTGATTCAGTAGCACATTCTGTTCCTGCTGTTGGGTATGCTGTTGCTGATGGGCTGCCACCTGACGCTGCTGAGTGGCCAAAAATCCTCGGATGACCTCCAGGAGCGCTACAACATCGGGCACTGCCCCGGCTGCCAGCGTCGTTGGTGGTGCAGGAGTTTCTAGAACCTGCGGTTCCACTGGATCTGATATCACTTCCACTCGAATCTGGTCAGGAGAAGGTATTCTTTCCTGATGCTGCCCCATCGAGCCATGCTCTACTGGACGTTCCTCCATATTGGCCTCATTAGCTACTGAGAAAGAAGCACCCCTAGAGGGAAAGATACAAGATATAAATGACAGGACGAGGAAGAGTCGAAAAAAGCAATTCAAGTTATCAATCAAGGTGAGGAAGAGAAGACGGGGCAAGAGATCAAGGGAACAAGTTTTGATTGAGACTCCTATAATAATAACACCCCTCAAGTATGAAAATTAGGCCTGCATGGGCCACCAATAAAATCTTGTCACGCCCAGTACCGAAATATGGAGACGGACTAGGCCAGCTACTCCATATGAGGTATACAAATGTTATATGGCAAAACAGGTGCCAGTGGCTATCAAGAGACAAGAGGGTGCATGCTACAATCAAGTCTCCTATGGTCTCATAGAGCATATATGTCTCAATCATTCAGAGCAAAAAAACAACAATTAATGAGCATATGAGATAAAGAGTAAGGCGTCCCCGACGCTTTATAAAAATGATCAAGGGGAACTAGATTTATAAGTTAGCTAGCCTATAGAGTCATAGGTACATAATGGTATTCAGCTACAGTCTGATTTAATTACAATTATGTAAAAGACAAAATATTCAGATTAACTGGCTAAACAGGTGCCGGTGGCTAAATGCTAGAACATAAGTGATGAATACTAGAGTGGTGGAGAAGAAACCCACTCAAGTTTCCCGCCAGCCATGCTCTTAGTATACACCATTAACGTCAGGAAGGAATATCGGATCCTCGGTTCTACTACGTGATCTGGCCAAACAAAACCAGCAGGGTCATCCCCGAATAGCAAGTACCACAATGTAGCACAAAAAAGTGAGATAAAACCCAAGCATAAAATTAATAATAATAATAAAAGCTTTCGATCGTAACCTCGGTCCACAGTCTGTCGCAACATGATAGTCCAACCCAACCACCAAATAAGGATATGGGTTGGACCACACGCCATGACAGTCCATGTCCCTCGGCTCCTAGCGGAAGGCACAAGGCACACGTAAGTCATTTTACAAGCGGCCAAATCATTCCTACTGCTTTCTATATTGGCGGAGTTATCCCCGCAATGCTAATTATAGGAATCCTCAAATCGTGTCATTCTAGCAGGACTAGCCAATCCATTATATATACATATACGCGTAGCACATTAATTATGCACGGTCCCCCATAAGGCTACCGTACAAAAACATATAACACATAGCACATATGAGTCAAATATAGTCATCCACCATAGGCGGATGAAACCGTATCCGTGGCGGCCAACCCGACACGTCAGGACGGGACCTGGGGTGGCTGGTATGGTACGATCTCGAGATTCTTCTCGCCCAATGCATCTATCAAATTAGTTGCCTAGTTAATCCCTAAGTTATTTTTGGAGTTCGCATGTCGTGGTCACATGCTAATTCCCCTAGATTTCGTACATTGTACGAGTACCCCAAGTAAGGATCTGTACTGGCTCAAAGAGTCATACGTAAGAATCCCTTCTTAGTGTAATGTAACAAGTAATACATACCACGTCATTACTACCGTCCATTCATTATGTAAGTGCTGGAGGCTTTAGATGTACTGACATATATCGCGTAGGAACACTTAGCACATGAGATAGCACTTCGGTACACACATAGATTATACCTAAGCACACGCATAGGATTTACCAGCACATGCATAGGTAGTCAGGTCGAGAATGAAGGTCAAGTACAGAAAAATATGCAAGAAAGATCAAGAACATCCATAGAGGATTGAAACTATCAACATGAAGATTCTTGAAGCCAAGACAAAGATCTAGAACTTTCATGTTTTAAGTTTTATAAGATTATAGCTACAAAACAGCTCAAACAGGAAAAAATAGTAAATTTAGAGAATTTCAGCACATGAGAATTCCAGCGCATGAAAATTCTAGCACACGAGAATTCCAGCGCACGAAAATTCCAACGTATGAGAATTCCAACGCATGAAAATTTTAGCGTACGAGATTTCCAGCACATGAAAATTCTAGCGTACGAGAATTCCAGCGCATGAGAATTCCAGTGCATGGATAAAACTCACGTTGCGTCTTCAGTTCATTAGTATAGGGAACCTACGCGCGTGACACGTACGGAGTCAAAAGGATGTGTTGCCGGAACTTCACGGCGCATGGCCTCCAGGGTGCATGAAAATTTTGGCGCATGGACAATCCCAGCGCATGGGGGCCGTCATCCCCAAACAGCAAGTTCAGTCATAAAAGTTCCAAAAACTTGCCATGGCTATAAGTTCCTCATCCGAATTCGAAATCAAGCGAAATAAAAGCCAAAACTGCCTGAAATCAAATTTCTACGATATAAAACAATTAGTTTTTAGAAAATAACCAAGTTTGAAAGATCAAACCATGAAAATCCATTAACCCTATTTTTAGAAACATAGATCTACATAAAAGTAGCCATTAAAATCAAAAATACCAAAAACTAAACCTATAGAGAATGAAGAGATGAACAATCTAGACTAATAATATCAAAAAAATAACAAAAAATAAAAAATGCAAGTGATCTCTCATTTGTGCAAGATGTACTTGCCTAAGTGGGTTGGTGGTTGAGAGAAATAAATGAAAGAGTGAATGAGGAAAGAGAGTATGGAAAGGATTATTTATAGTGGGTGAGGGTTGGCTCCACCAAACCCTAATCTTAAGCATGCTCTAACATGTAACTAATGACATGTTTAAATGTTACATGCTACAACTAATAATTAACACATTAAATGGTGTACAAGTTAAAATTCTATATACATAATTTATGTAGCAAATATGTACACCGGGAACGGGGAGTGACACTCACACACAGCAGAACCTGAACCCAAACCCATATGAATAATGACCTATACTGAACTCAAAAACTGAATCTAAAACCCACATGATTCCAGAAAACTGAGCAACTCTAACTCAATTACATAACCTATCCCAAACTTAGATCACAAACCCAAATGTATATCAAAACCCAAGCTGCAATATCAAACCAAACTGAAATATCAAAGGGGGGTGAGTCGGGTCTACTGTTCATGAACCAGAGGGGTCTTTGTGTGGCAGTGTCATAGTGTGTAAAGTGTGCCACAACATAACAGGGTATCAGACATGAGAAAGAATGTGTCTACTGGTGTCAACCAAGTGTCTTAGCAATGTGCATAGGTAAATGTATTTAGGGATGAAGCAAGGTATTAGAGAATCTGCAGTGTCCTAGAATTTGTGTCAAAACAGTGAATGTGTGCATACAAGTGGGCATGTGCAGGCAAGATAATAGGTGTCAGCATGGCTGCATGTCAAGGTATCTAAGGTGTCCAGTGTCAATATGATAACGTCTAACATGCGTCAAGTGTCAGATACCTAGTGTGCCCAACAAGTGTCAAATATTGAATAATACATGGTATCAGAGGTATCGAGCAGTGAATTTATGTGTTTGCGTGGTATCTCATGTAAATATGTCAGTAGGTGTCACATACAAGGGTGTGTGTCTAGCATGCATTAGAGTGTCATGTGTCCACAGGACGTGTCCAAACAGTGTCAATTTGTCACAGATCAGAGAGTGTCAAACAGTAGTGTTCGAGTAAAATTTTGTGAGTCAAATACCAACTCAAAATCAATACTAAATCAAACCCAACTTCTCAGGCCATGTGTCAGTCAAAGCCCTTATCTACTCGTGTCAAAAACATAGGGTTTTGTGTCGTATCCAGCGTGTACAGACACGGCTGTAGCAGGGTACTGCTACTGTGCCTGTACAGGCTCGGCTGACATCCTTATGTCAATTTTAATACGGGATACGATACGAAAATCGACACATTCAGCAAGCAAATTAATCTACACATATAGGGCTACCCAAATCTATAATTAGTTTAGAAATCCAAGAACAAAAAGTTCTAAGAGGCATTTCATCGAACACTTGAGATCTCTCCGTACGGAACGATACGCCCATGATACGGGCACCAAATAGAAACAAAATAAACCCAAAACAAACCTAGGGCTAGGGGGACCCTAAATGAATGCATCTATGGTGAGAAATCGGGAATCTAATAGGTTTAGAAATCATTACCTATTGAGAGGTAGAATCTCAATGAAAATTCCCTTTGAAACGATCCCACTCCAAATCCAATAGCCAAATTGCTTCTAATCCTTGCTAGCTGGCCAATAGAGACCTCCTCTACATAAGAAAAGTGCAATAAAATTGATTTGGATGAATTTGGAGGTGATTTGATGAAAATAGGACAAGTTTGGGGAAGAACACCAATTTAGGGTTAGGTTTCTAATGAAAGAGGCAAGAGGGGGCTAATGATTACTTATATTGGTAGGGGGATCTATCCTTGGTTTGCCAAGAGAGATTCTAGGGTTAGGGTTAGGTCTAATTTAGTTTAAAGGCCTTCACAAGTTATAAATCAAGCCTTTTAGGAAAAGGCCCAAACTAGACTAAGGTTTCAACAAATATCTTGCTTATAACTTAGTATCTAGATATTTTAAAACTTAGGTAACTAGTTGAATTCTACTAACTAAGTCTCTAGGCTCATGATCAACATCTAGATTAGGTAATTCCAGGGTTAGACCTAATATAACACTTAACACATTATTAATTAAATAAAATTCAAAAAATAATCCAATATTCACAAATTACCAAAATATCCTTATTCTAGAAAAATGATAGTGACAAATCTACCCTCCTTAAAATAATTTCGTCCTTGAAATTAAAGACAAAGCTAAACAGATGAGAAGGATAGAAAATCATATCTCAAGATCCAAAAAGATAAGGGCATTACTCGCACATCTCATCCTCCCTCTCCCAGGTAGACTCTCTTGGAGAATGATGCCTCTACGCGATGCGAACCAAGGGTATAGTCTGGTTCCTCAACACCTTCTCCTGTCGATCCAGAATCTCAACAGGCTGTTCTGGATAACTAAGAGTAGGGCCCACATCGATCTCGGAATGATCTAGTACATGGCTGGGATCCACCATGTACCATCTCAACTGCGAAACGTAAAATACGTTATGAACTCCCTCTAGTGCTGGTGGCAAATCGAGCCTGTAAGACATGGCACCGACTCTTTCGCGGATAACAAAAGGTCCGATGAAACATAGGCTAAGCTTTCCACCTCCACCAAAGCGAATAGTGCCTCGTGTCGAAGATATTCTCAGGAACACCAGATCTCCAGCCTAGCACAAATAATGTCTCAAAATTAACTATAACAATCAACATGATAAATCAAAATCACAAAATCAAACAAATTCCTAATCTTAAATCTAAGTTGTACCTCAAACTCTGAAGGTCTTCGGTGGCTATCGGCCCAATGCCGCTGTCTGTCCTGCGCCACACGAAGTTGATCTCTGATGAGCTTTACCTTTTCGACTGCATCCAAAACCATCTCAGGTCTCAATAAAGCTCTCTCTCCAACGTCATCCCATGACAAGGGAGTACGACATCTTCGCCCGTACAACGTCTCGAATGGTGACATCTCAATGCTGGCCTGGAAGCTGTTGTTGTAGGCAAACTCAAGCAAGTGTAAATGATCCACACAGGAACCTCTAAAGTCCATAACACAAGTCCGCAACATGTTCTCAAGAGTCTGGATAGTCCTCTCCGACTGCCCGTCTGTCTGAGGGTGGTAAGCAGTACTAAACTTGAGCTGAGTGCCCAAGCTACACTGCAGACTCCGCCAGAAGTGGAAAGTAAAGCGACTATCCCGATCTGAGATGATGCTCACGAAAACTCCATGCAGTCTGACAATCTGCCTCACGTACATGTCTGTTAGTCTCTCTGTAGACAAACCCACCTTGAATGACAAGAAGTGGGCTAATTTGGTCAACATGTCTACGATGACCCAAATCGTATCTTTTTCTCCTGATGTACACGGTAATCCTGAAACAAAATCTGTCGTGATGTGCTTACACTTCCATTTCGAAATAGACAATGGCTGTAACAATCCTCCTGGCCTTTATCTCTCTTCTTTTACCTGCTGGCAGACCAAACATCTGGCTACGAAGCTTACTATCTCCCGCTTTATCCCATACCACCAGACATGCTCCTTCAGGTCTCTATACATCTTGTTATCACCTGGATGCATAGAATACTGAGAATGGTGAGCCTCCTGCATAACCTGCTCCCGAAGGTCTCTACTGGGCACACACAGTCTGGAACCATGCCTCAATGTGCCATCCTCTGTAATAACGTACTCATCCAGAAGTTATGCCGAAACCTGCTCTCGGATACTTCGCAGAGCTACATCATCAAACTAAGTCATATTTATCCTCTCCATCAAGTTCGACTGAATCTTCAGTCCCCACATCTGCATCTCAACTCCTGACACTATCACCTCGATCCCTAGGCCCTTTAAATCTGCTAACAAATGACGATCTGTCGTCAAACACATGGCTACCGAATACCTACTCAAAGCGTCGGCAACTACGTTGGCCTTCCCTGGATGGTACTGCAATGAAATATCGAACTCCTTCATCAACTCCAACCATCTCCTCTGTCTCATGTTGAGCTCTTTCTGGGTAAACACATACTTCAAGTTTTTGTGGTCTGTGAAGATCTCCACTCGCTCTCCGTATAGATAATGTTTCCACAATTTAAGAGCAAAAATAACTGTTGCTAACTCCAAGTCATAGGTAGCATAGTTCTTCTCATGCGGACGTAACTACCTGGAAGCATATGCAATCACCTTTTCATGTCGCTGTAAGACACAATCCAAACTCTGCATCCTTCCGGGTCAGCCTAGTCAACGGCTCTGCAACATGGAAGAAATCTTGAATGAACCTCCTGTAATAGCCTGCCAATTCCAGAAAGCTTCTGATCTCTGCAACTGAACTCAGAGCGGTCCATGCCTCAACTGCTGTAATCTTCTTCGGGTCGACTGAGATTCTATCCCCGATCACAACATGACCTAGGAACTCAAATCGATCAAGGAAGAACTCACACTTCGAAAGCTTGTCGTAAAGCTCTTCCTTCCTGAGAGTTTCCAGAACTACTCTCAAGTGCTCCTCATGCTCCTCTGGGGTCTTCGAATACACCAATATATCGTCGATGAACACCACCACAAACTTTTTCAGATACTGATGGAACACCTTGTTCATCAGATTTATAAATACTGCTAGGGCATTGGTTAACCCAAACGGCATCACCATGAAATCAAACTGGCCATACCGCATCTAAAAAGCTGTCTTCAGAATATCTTCCCTCTTTACCTTCACCTGATGGTAACCTGACCTCAGATCAATTTTAGAAAATACTCTCGCTCCGCTCAACTTATCGAACTGATCATCGATCCTCGGCAGCGGGTACTTGTTCTTGATCATGAGGTTGTTAAGAGCCATGTAGTCGATACACATCCGTATTGAACCATCCTTCTTCGGCACAAAGAGCATCGGTGCACCCCACAAGAAAGAACTCGATCGGATGAAGCCCTTGTCCTGCAACTCATCCACCTGCTTCTTCAACTCTACCAGCTCGCTGTTGTCCACTCTATAGACGTGCTGAGATATCGGCTCTGCGTCTGGCACCAGATATATAGAGAACTCTACATCTATGTCCGGTGGTAACGCTGGCAACTCCTTCGGAAATACATCCATGAACTCAGCTATCAATGGATGTGGCACCGTCTGCTCCTCTATTGAAACTCCGCAGAAGACTCCGCTGCTCTGTACCACCTCTCGCCTGGTGAACTCAAACTCTATCTCTTCCGACGATCTGAAAAGAACTCTGCCTCCACGACAATCTATACTGGCATGATGCTTGCTCAACCAATCCATCCCAAGTACAATATCGTAGTTCAGTAATGGCATTACGAGCAAACTCACATCCAGCCTTCGACCTCCCAAAATAACTCTTCGATCCATGTAAATATTACTGACTAAGATAATACCACCCCCAGTCGTGATCTTGCAAGTCTTAGGCAAAGATTCAGAAGAAAGATGGTATCTAATAGCAAATGATACAAACACAAAACTATGGAAAGTACCAAAATTAAATAAAGCAAATGTAGGAATGGAGTCGAAAAGAACAGAATCTGCAATCAGATCTCCTACTGCCTCTGAATTCTCAGCTGATATGGCAAAAACTGGCCCCTATTGGCCTCCTCTAGCCCGCTGCTTGTGCTGAACGAACCTTTGTTGCTCGGTCTGCAATGGCGGTCCCTTCTGCTGGCCTGCCGGAGCCCTATCTCCTGCTCCCTGAGCTATACGTCCCGAAGACTTGGGACATTCCCTTAGCTAATGCTTTATTGAGCCACAAAGTAGGCACTTACCTAGCCTCTTTCTGCAGTCGTTCCATTCGTTGCCTGGCCTCTTACAGAAGGGGCAGATGGGGACCTATTGCCGCCTCGGTGCCTACTGAATCTGTCTCTGCTGCTGAGGCGCCTGCTGAAAAGGCGCTCAACCCTGGCCCTGATACTGTTGCTGCTACTAAAAGTGGGGCCTCTTGGCCGGGCCTGTACTACTATCGGCTCCATGTGTATCACGACCTCTCTTCAGTTCAGCTATAGGTCATCCTCCGCTGCCATATCCCCTACCAAGATCTCCTCAAAGGTGGCGTCGCGGTCGCTCTTGGTCAACGACTTGACTTCCTTGACCAAGCCCTTGCTGAACCTCCTAGCCTTCGCTGAAATGCTCAGGCCCTCTATAAATCTGTCCAGACGGCAGAACTCTCTAGCATACTCCTCTATAGTCTGGTTCCCCTGAACCAGGTTCTAGAACTGCGTCTCCAAGGCGCCAAGTGGTGTATCGAAAAAGAACTTCTCTTTGAAAAGCTTCTGGAAAGCTTCCCATGCATGCCCCTCAATACCAACTCTAGGGTCGGTGTGGTACCAGGTCCGGGCAAGATCCTGCATATGGCTGCCCGCTACCTCAATCTGTATCCCAGCTGGGATCTGTGCAAGACGGAAGATCTCCTCGATATGCTCGATCCAATCATCGGTATACAGGATGTGACTCCGCTTTTATGGAAATTTATAAATAATACTATTTTCCTAGTATTTTTGGAGAATGATAATTATTATTATCATTTTTTTGGAAAGTTATTTTCCTAAAAATTAAGTTGCCATATTTTATGTGAATAAATTTCTTGTTAAATTTTGATTAGGGATTAATGATTTCATCTTCTATTTTATCTAGTTAAATAATTAATGGGGTTGATGATGGGCCAAATTCACTTTGGGCTTATCATAGGAATGTTGGTTATATAGTTTGAAATTTCATTATATTTTCCCTCCAAAATTTTAAATTCTTAAATTTTGAAATACCAAGTTTGTTATAACTAAATTAGAGGTCCCCACTCATTTTCTTTAAATTTTCTAACCGATTTCTTCAACTCCTGTAAATAATGTAAAGGAGAGGGGGATTTATGAATTAATTCCTTACTTAATAGGGCCATTTTGTAAATAATTTGAGCCGGGGGGGGGGGGGGGGGGGGTTAAGTGCAAATATGCACTGTTAGTTATAATTTGTGAATGAGAACATAGTTCTTATTTCATTCACTCCTCTCTAAAAATTCAAATCTCGATCTCTGCTCGGTTCCCTCCTTCGTGAGCGCGACTTTAACGACCATCACCTCGACGACGACGACGACGATCACCTCGACGACGACGGCGGAATCTTCTTCTTCGATCGAGATGAATTGCTTTCACTGCTCGACTGAAGAATTGCTAATCAACTCTTCGAACGTTCGATCGATCTTCGAGTCAGATCTGGTAAATTCTTTTCTCTTCTTCTTGGTTGGACCGATCGGTTATTGATCGATCAATTGGATTGATCGACTGATCAATTAGATCAGAGAATCATTTGATTCTCCAATTTTGATCGATTTCTTTATTTCTTGGAGATTGACTGGGAGTTTCTGATCATTTTCTCCAATTTTGGAGTCGAGCAAATTCAAATATAACTCATGAATGTCTTCTTCTTTTCATGCACGATTGGTGTTTGACGTAATGCCTGAACCAGTTGATACATCAAACCTGGACACGAGAAGTTGGCATTTCGGACAAGGGAGCAGGAGACCAGCCTTATTGGACAGTCTAAATAATTGCAAGTCGTAGTATCGGACACAACACAGGTATGATTCCTCTGTTCTCCTTCTATCCTATTTTCTATGATTTATAAACGATTTCCTGGGTTTGGACTGATCTGTGCGGACACTTGGTGTCAGCACTGGTGTCGAGCCAAAGCTCGGTTGACACAGGACAGAAAGCAGTATCCATGTCCAAGTCCATAGCTAATATGGGTATTTTGGAGTACAGTGACTTAGTTGGTTCATTTTGAGACTGATTTTGCATCCATTACTGAACATAACACCTGGGTATTACTTGTGACTGGATGAATTAGCCTAGATCAAAACTGATTGGCATCAGTCCTTATTTAAGAACTGATTTATGTCAGTTTGGGGACAGGGCTAAATGGTATCAGTTTGGACAGGTATCTGTCAACCCTGTTCGAGACTAACATTGAGAATTGATCATCCAGTTGGGTTTTCCAAAGGAAGTTAAGTTCATTTGATAGATGGTTTTAGAGATTAACTTGTTAGTAGGTGGCATTAGTCTTACAGCATCTGTTAATTAGTAGGGATGCCAATTCGAGTTTTGGGGTGCACTGGTTATATTAATTTTATGCCTGTATCAGACTAGGTAGCATTCGTTTGGGTTTGAGAAGTAGTAGAAGCAGTGGCCGAGCTTAACTCTATAAGTATAGGCTAACCCAAGTTGTTTTCAGTCCTGTGCAAGGACTATTACTTGAAAACCTGAGAGCTTGTTGTGCTGATATGTGAGCCATCATCTAAGGGACTGAACTCAATCTCTGTGACTGATACGATTTAGGAACCTGAATGTTGATTTATTCGAGTGAGCCTGACAACTTAAGTAGGGTGTTGGTTCATTTGATGAATCTGAATTTACCTATGCAATATTGGTTGTTTATTCGAACCTGAGATTTCAGGTGCAATTTTGGGTTAATTGATTCCTCTGAATTGCCTATACATTACTTGGTTTGCTTGATTGCATATGGGTGAATTGATAACTGAACCATGTGTATGAGCATGGAGACTGTCATATGTGAGTCCCTGCTTGCACAGGTTGAATTCATGGAAACATGATATGTTCCTGTACTGCCAGGGAACTGATATGCAGTGTGATGTACCTGTACTGCCAGGAAACCGATATACAGTGTGCAGTAGGACATGTTCTCTAGCAGTTGTACAAGTTGATTGTTACTTCATTTTGATTATATATGGGAACCATGCTAGATTGGACATTTTAGGACTGTCATTCAGGAGATTGAATTGCAGTAGGCAATACTCTCTAGCAGTTGTAAATCTTTTGATTGTTCTTTATTTTGAATGTAACATGGGTTGGCCTCACAAACCAGGATTGGTTAGAATACCATTAAGAGGAGAAAAGGGTATATGTTATTTCAGTTGTGCTTGGGCTCGCATTGAGCCAAGCCTCTATGAGTCAAGAAGTATTGGTTAGAATTAAGGAAATTATTGGGTGTTAGAATACTGAGAAGAATTTAGGATTGGAAATTAGGCATCAAGTATGGTCCATACTTAAATAGGCCAGAGAGAACTATAGGGTTGGACTTAATAGTTCATAGGCAGATGGTGAGTTGGTCAGACTATAGTCTCAATAAGTGGACAGCTAGTAGCAATACCCCTTTAATACAATATTAGGAATTGTTAAATTCGAACTTAGAATAATATTAAAATAGTATGAGAATAATAAGTTTAGTACTTTTCTTTAATATCATTGTGTCTCTTTTGACACAGATTTTTGGACATCAGACTGGTTGACTACAAAAAATTCAGGCAAGTACACCGACTTGATTCCTTTACTCTGTATTTCTGTCTTGTTTCATGTTCTCCTATTGACACGTTGTACACACGACTGTTCATTGTTTATTATTCACCGTTCCCCGTTCATTGTTCATAGTTCATTGTTCTTACTTGTACATTAGGGTGGAGAAATACTACAGATATGTGACCAATCCTATTTAGCTAGGCATTGACTAATAGCTTAGGTCTCACATCGTGCACGTAGGACTCTAAGCCGTACCGTTGTTCATTGTTCACTGTTCACTGTTCATTATTTACCCAGCCGGTCACATACTCTGATAGTTATTTCACTTGCATGTTACACTGATTGCATAGTTCATGGTTTCTGGATCCGGTATATTGTTTAGTGCTTCTTGTCAGGGTTGTACTTTGCTCTTTTCCTAACAGAATACGTTGTAGGTATCTTAAGGGTATGGTACCACCTTGGGTCAGAGCCCAGAGATGGTGGAGTTGTATTTCAGGATGGACTTAGAGTAGCAGTGCCCTAGATTAGATTCTTTCCAGTTTATTAGAATTGTATCATGTGTATTATATTGAGGATTCAGGATTGTATAATTTTATTCATGTTACCGAATTTGTCTCTGGATGATATTGTATAAATAACTTGTGGATTGTGGTGATTCTGGGAGCATGTTAGCAGCTGTGATGGTTTATATTTCTTGTATCTTGGAGTTTTCCTTAGAATTATACAGCTTACTTTGTCGTGTCCATCGACGAATGATGGGCGTGTCCGACTCGTATCCGATTATTCGGGAGCGGGTCGTGTCACGATCCGCACCCGCTTTTCGGATACGAGACGTGTCCAAGCCAGCCTACGTCGCAGAGTCGGCGGTAGAACGCTGTCAAGCCCGCAAGAAATAAATGCTCAAAATATCACAATTGCTGCTCATTCACATTTCTAAATTTATTACAATAGTTACAACATTTATATTTAAAGGAAAATATAAAGTTTTACAATTTGAAAATGGTATAATGGCTATCTACTTCTAGGTTGACCTCAGCATACCCATGTCTTCCCAGTGCTAAGAATGATCGCGGCTAAACCTGAAAATGTTGGTTTCCAGTCAGGAATAAAACGAGCACATATCTCTCACAATAATTCATAGCAGGAATGGACATATAAAGCAAGCTATAGAAAACTATACATGAATCGCTGTAAAGAAAAATCAACAAGAGAGAAGATATAACTGAGATATTATATGATAAATAAAGAATATAACCTTCTACGTGAATCAGAGCATGAATTGGTTATGTAAACAGCTTGGGTTGCACATGAATATAGCTATGGAATGCACATGGATAACTACTGGGGATAATGATCACATAACCAACTACACTCTCCCTGTCCCCAACCAATACACAAGGATCAAAGCATGTTATGTTATTGCACATGGATAACAACTACTGTATACATGGAGCTCATATGGTCATGAGTGTACATGAATAACATATGAGTGCATATGGAGAAATGTGAATACATGGAGTACATGATGACCATGATAAAGTACATGAACATGACATACTCGATGTATCCGAGGGGATAACATCGCATGAAAAGATCCAGAGGGTACTGATCCGTGTGAACGTCGTGTCAGCATTAAGTATACTAGTCTATAACAAGAGTACATATCCAAAGAAGCATGAAAAGATCAGAGAATGTACTCGTCTGTGGTCCTGTGCTGGTGTAACCGATAATCTGAACCACTCAGAATGCCACAATAGTCAAAACTCGTATAACAGTCCCCGAAAGCTAAAATAAATATTACCAATGTTCTCAGAATAGTCAAATTAGCTAGGATTGCCTGTCCTTAAGTCCAATTCTGGACACAGGGGCAAAACAGTAATTTTGGGCAAAAACGATGTCCGCCGTTGGACCCGCTTTGCACCGAAAAGTGTGCCAGAGTAAACGATCTCCAAAGTCGTCAAACTACATGTCTACGAATCTGGTTTTCGATACGAACCCAACCGTATGTCCAGAGTTGGGTTTCGGCAGGCCGTGCACAAAATCGCCCGTTGAGTGGGACCGTGAGGCCTGCAAAACGACGTACGATTCAACTGTCTCAGAATTGGACCAAACTTGGCATACAGGACCCAAAAAACAATATGGTCCTATTAGCGCAAGTTTTGTCTCGATCTGACGAGCGTGCACAAAGTAATTGGAAAATTTGCAAAGTGTACGATACGGTAAATTTCGACGGATACGCATCAAATTTGTCGCGCACACGCGACCAATTTGAATTCCGTCAAAGCCCACACGACCACAAAGCCATTATGCAGCTTTCGATGCCTATGGTGCATGACCACGTTGCCCGAAATGACGGGACGCACGTCGTATCGATGGTTTTTCATAATTTTTAATATTTTGAAATCAGTTTTTGTCAAAGTTGGAAAGCGGATTTCTCGACACTCGGTCGATGAATTCGAATTCTGTAAAAAGGGTTTTGCAGCCCTATAGGTTGTCTAAAGGTTTCATCAGTTACTTTTGGGAGAAGTCGACACAGTTGACAGAAATCGATTGCTAAACTTGGGTGTTTGGGCACAGTCTTGAAACTGTCGAAAACAGTTTTTTTGGGTTTTTCGAGTCGCTTTCCTAGCCGATCTAGCGCGTTTATATACAAAGTAATTGAAGGGATGTAAAGACGCATATGTAGGCTTCGTACCTGAGAAGGAAGATCGCGAAACGAACAATCGATCGTTTTAAAATCGCGCTGCGAAGTGGGGCGTTCGACCCTAGCTCATGTTGCTGCGTTATGTTCCGAGTTACGCACGCACGGCCAGCGGCGGCCCTGGTCGGCCGGCGGCGGCGGCGCACAGCCGCACGAGCGGTCTAGGTCTCCGGGGCGCTGGGGTCGGCACTGAATTGGTTTAGGGTTTGGAGTTTTTCGAGAGAAAACTCTCTCGATCTATCCTATATATACATACTAAAACCGCTTGTTAAACCGAGCGAAGGAAAATCACTTGCTGGCTCGGGGTCATTTGTAGGCTGTTGGTTTGGCTGGATTGCTCGGCCTGTGGGCCGAGCTTGAGGGCTGTGGGTATGGGTATTGGGCTTTGTATTCTTTTTCATTTCCTTTCTTTTTCTATTAGCAATTAATACTTGTATATATATATATATATATATATATATATATATATATATATATATATATATAATTTTTTTTTACACATATATGTATACACATATATATTATTTATTTATATATACGTACACGTATATACGTATACATACACACATATATATTTACGTACACCTAAACCCTATATATATTTATATACATATATACACGTATACACACGTATATACATATATATATATATATATATATATATATATATATATATATATATATATATATATATATATATATATATATATATATATATATATAAGAAAATATATGTGAGAATATGTGCATATAATATATATATATATATATATATATATATATATATATATATATATATATATATATATATATATATATATATATATATATATATATATATATATATATATATATATATGTGAGAATATGTGCATATAATATATATATATATATATATATATATATATATATATATATATATATATATATATATATATATATATATATATATATATATGCACATATTCTCACATATATTTTCTTATATATATATATATATATATATATATATATATATATATATATATATATATATATATATATATATATATATATATATATATATATATATATATATATATATATATATATATATATATACACACACCATATACTTTTATATATTTTATATATACACATACATTTATACATATATTCATTTATATATTTATACACATTTCTGTATACAATCACATATGTTTTTATAGATATACACGTACACACATATCTTTATATATTTATGCATACATACACAGGTACACCTATATATATATATATATATATATATATATATATATATATATATATATATATATATATATATATATATATATATATATATATATAAAATATATATATATATATATATATATATATAATAATAATAATAATAATAATAATAATAATAATAATAAAATACAATAAACCAATAATAATAATTAATAATAAATAATGATCCCGATGACAATCAATAATAGGCTGATTGTCATTCTTGATGGATACAACGCGCACACTACTTATCTAGTTTTAGAAGATCATACAAAATTTGTAAAACATTATTTAATAATAATAATACATATAATGTACATATAACAAATATTTAGAAAATAATTGCCAATTCCTAAATATATATGCAAAATATTTGCATTAACCAAACATGTCTACAAGGCCGTACTTGGTTCCACTACATGCCTACCTGGGCTTGGATTTGACTTGGGTCCAATCTGGACAGGTTTGGTACAACAGGGTTCCCGAAAACACAATAATATATTTAAATAATAAATACAAACCTTCGGCACGGGTTAAATTGCAACTTGGAATGGTTTTCTCAGTTAGGACGTCACTATGGCTCGGCCTTCCCTGGCATGGCTAATACACTAGTTTAGGTACGCCAATGCACTATCAGTGCCACGATTTCTAGTCACCTTGTACTCCAAATTTAATCATGATTAAAAATCATCTACCGTAATAATTAACTAATTAATTATTTATAGAATTCTAAAATCACTATTTAAAACCAAATAAATAAAATAAAAATATTTTAAGAATTTTTGGGAAGGGGCGCTACAGGTCGTGACATGTTTTTAGTGGTGGCCCATGCAGGTCTGTCCTAATGGCACTTAGGCTATAAAGTGCTATTGGAGAACCTGTTAGACTAAGAAAAACTCATCACAACATAGGAAAAATCGGGGATTAAGGGTATATCAGGTTTATCAGGTGCATTGATATTATAAAATATTGTTTATTAGGTTTTAGGGTTTGTCAATCAACGAAGTTTTCTTTCTATTTCAGGATGGTTACCACCAGGAAGACCGTAGATCAGCCCGGAGTTGCAGGCAGCTCAGATCAGGCCCTACCAGACGTTCCGGCAGATCAGCTTCCGCCAGCACTTCTATCTTTCCTCCGCTGCCCTCGACGATGATGTTTGACGGCGCCCAGGTGATGGCCATGTTCCAGCAGTTAATGGAAGCCCAGAATCACCAGGCTTCGCAGTTTAGAGAGGCTCAGAGTCAGCAGGCCGTACAGTTCAGAGCGACCGTTGTCGACGCACGCAGGACCAGAGAGCCGGCAGCACCAGTTCCAGCAGCACCGAGACCAGGGACGACCAAGGAATACCAGAATCTATGTCAAATGGAGTTTTGGGGCAATGAGGGTATCGTCTATGCAGACGAATGGCTGGAGAATACGGAGAGGACACTGAGGATGGCGCGGGTCCCGGATGACCTGAAGGTGGAGGTGGCTAGTATGCGACTCTTTGATTTGGCCAGAGCTTGGTACCGTGAGGACCCTGAGTTAGCTGAGTCCCAGGTTTCTTGGACAGATTTCCAAACTCTGTTCAAGGAGAAGTTTTTCCCCGAAGTTGAGCGGGATAAGCTTCGCATGTAGTTCGAGGCCTTGTAGCAGGGGACGATGACAGTAGCGGAGTACACTTCCGAGTTTACTAGGCTCAGTAGGTTCGTGGAGAGCCTAGTCAGAGCACCAAAGGATAGGGCCTGGAGATTCAAGAAAGGCCTGACCAGGGAGCTGCGGCATGCAGTAGCTATTAGTCAAGCGACTACCTACTCTAGCATCCTCAAGATCACCCAGGCAGTTGAGAAGGAGATGGACCCGAGGCCTAAGAGGGATAGGGACATCGGCAGCAGCAGTTACCAGGCACCGGCGAAGAGGGTACAGATGCAGACTCAGACGAGGCCAGTTCAGCAGGCAGCAGTTCAGCACCGTCCAGCCAGAGTTCATGCAGATCCGTCTCAGAGGCATCAGTTGGCAGTCACTTGCAACTACTGTCATCACCCAGGGCATCATTACGATGAATGCCCAAGAGGATGAGGCTTTACTTGTTCTGTGGATCACCTGCTCACCAGGTCAGAGATTGTCCAGAAGCCGCTGAAAGACGAGAACGAGTTACACCGGGACCCCAGCAGGAGGACTTACCTCTTCATGATCAGAAGCCGCAGGGAGATCAGCCAGAGGGGCGAGTCTACCTGATGACAACCGAGGAAGTGGAGACCATCCCGATCCCGGACGAGTACTGACGACCGGAGGCACTTGTGATCATTACCTTTCTTTGATGTTCTTTTTAGCATTTCCTTGATTGTTTCTTCATTCGAGACTTGTATTACTGTTGTTTTATAGTACATATGAGCTACTTGTTGGCTGTTGATTGTCTTTTGGTATCCAATAAAAATTTGTTTCTAAGAACAGATACTACTCCTCTCTATCATGATTTAAATTTTTTACAAACTTCCTTGAAACTTCTGGATAAAGTTGAGAAAATATTTGACAACCTACTATGACCTGGATTATGGAGGCCGTGAGACCATTGCAGCTAGCTGTACACTGGCGAGGCAGGGGCTCTCAAGTCAAAGTAATTACTAGTATTCACAGGTTCTCAGATATTATTGAAGCTAAGTCCTAAATTTCTCTATTGTCGGATAAAGTAGATAAAAGTATTGTGGTAATCTAGTATTATCAGAAAAATGGAACCAAGGTTCACTGCAGCCAGATGCATATTGGCGGGGCAGGAACTGTAGGGGAAGTGACCCAGATATGCAAGATCATCGGATGCTATTGAGACTATTATTCCGTGATCATGATTTCTTTAACTAACATTTCATTCCATATTAAATCGTGCTAATTTCAAATTTTATATCTGCTTGCCACATCGTGCCATTTTTGAAATTTTGAGGACAATTTTTCTAAGGGGGAAGATTTGTAACTCCGCTTTTCCGGAATTTATAAATAATACCATTTCCTGGTATTTTTGGAGAATAATTATTATTATTATCATTTTTTAGAAAGTTATTTTCCTAAAAATTAAGTTGCCATATTTTATGTAAATAAATTTCTGGTTAAATTTTGATTCGGGATTAATGATTTCATCTTCTATTTTCTCTAGTTAAAAAATTAATGGGGTTGATGATGGGCCCAATTCACTTTGGGCTTATCATAGGAATGTTGGTTATATAGTTTGAAATTTTAATATATTTTCCCTCCAAAATTTCAAATTCTTAAATTTTGAAATACCAAGTTTGTTATAACTAAATTAGAGGTCCCCACTCATTTTTTTAAATTTTCTAACTGATTTCTTCAACTCCTATAAATAATGTAAAGGAGAGGGGGATTTATGAAATAATTCCTTACTTAATAGGGCCATTTTGTAAATGATTTGAGCTAGGGGGTTAAGTGCAAATATGCACTGTTAGTTATAAATTTTGAATGAGAACAGAGTTCACATTTCATTCACTCCTCTCTAAAAATTCAAATCTCGATCTCTGCTCGGTTCCCTCCTTCGTGAGCGCGACGACAAAGACCATTACCTCGACGACGACGACGACGATCACCTCGACGACGATGGAGGAATCTTCTTCTCCGATCGAGACGAATTGCTTTCACTGCTCGACTGAAGAATTGCTAATCAACTCTTCGGACGATCGATCGATCTTCGAGTCAGATCTGGTAAATTTTTTTCTCTTCTTCTGGGTTGGACCGATCGGTTATTGATCAATCAATTGGATTGATCGAATGATCAATTAGATCAAAGAATCGTTTGATTCTCCAATTTTGATCGATTTCTTTATTTCTTGGAGATTGACTGGAAGTTTCTGATTGTTTTCTCCAATTTTGGAGTTGAGCAAATTCAAATATAACTCATAAATGTCTTCTTCTTTTCATGCACGATTGGTGTTTGACGTAATGCCTGAACCAGTTGATACATCAAACCTGGACACGAGAAGTTGGCGTTTCGGACAAGGGAGCAGGAGAGCAGCCTTATTGGACAGTCTAAATAGTTGAAAGTCGTAATATCGGACACAACACAGGTATGATTCCTCTGTTCTCCTTCTGTCCTATTTTCTATGATTTATAGACGATTCCTTGGGTTTGGACTGATCTGTGCGGACACTTGGTGTCAGCACTGGTGTCGAGCCAAAGCTCGGTTAACACAGGACAGGAAGCAGTATCCATGTCCAAGTCCATAGCTAATATGGGTATTTTGGAGTACAGTGAGTTAGTTGGTTTATTTTGAGACTAATTTTGCATCCATTACTGAACATAACACCTGGGTATTACTTGTGACTGGATGAATTAGCCTAGATCAAAACTGATTGGCATCAGTCCTTATTTAAGGACTGATTTATGTCAGTTTGGGGACAGGGCTGAATGGTATCAGTTTGGACAGGTATCTGTCAACCCTGTTTGAGACTGACATTGAGAATTGATCGTCCAGTTGGATTTTTCAAAGGAAGTTAAGTTCATTAGATAGATGGTTTTAGAGATTAACTTGTTAGTAGATGGCATTAGTCTTGCAACATCTGTTAATTAGTAGGGATGCCAATTCGAGTATTAGGGTGCACTGGTTGTATTAATTTTATGCCTGTATCAAACTAGGTAGCATTCGTTTGGGTTTGAGAAGTAGTAGAAGCAGTGGCCGAGCTTAACTCTATAAGTATAGGCTAACCCGGGTTGTTTTCAGTCCTGTGCAAGGACTATTACTTGAAAACCTAAGAGCTTGTTGTGCTGATATGTAAGCTATCATCTAAGGGACTGAACTCAATCTCTGTGACTGATAAGATTTAGGAACCTGAATGTTGATTTATTCGAGTGAACCTGACAACTTGAGTAGGGTGTTGGTTCATTTGATGAATCTGAATTTACCTATGCAATATTGGTTGTTTATTCGAACCTGAGATTTCAGGTGCAATTTTGGGTTAATTGATTCCTCTGAATTGCCTATACAGTACTTGGTTTGCTTGATTGCATATGGGTGAATTGATAACTGAACCATGTGTATGAGCATGGAGACTGTCATATGTGAGTCCCTGCTTACACAGGTTGAATTCATACTTGAATTCATGGAAACAAGATATGTTCCTGTACTGCCAGGGAACTGATATGCAGTGTGATGTACCTGTACTGCCAGGGAACCGATATACAGTGTGCAGTAGGACATGTTCTCTAGCAGTTGTACAAGTTGATTGTTCCTTCATTTTGATTATATATGGGAACCATGCTAGATTGGACATTTTAGGACTGTCATTCAGGAGATTGAATTGCAGTAAGCAATACTCTCTAGCAGTTGTAAATCTTTTGATTGTTCTTCATTTTGAATGTAACATGGGTTGGCCTCACAAACCAGGATTGGTTAGAATACCATTAAGAGGAAAAAAGGGTATGTGTTATTTCAGTTGTGCTTGGGCTCTCATTGAGCCAAGCCTGTATGAGTCAAGAAGTATTGGTTAGAATTAAGGAAATTATTGGGTGTTAGAATACTGAGAAGAATTTAGGATTGGAAATTAGGCATCAAGTATGGGCCATACTTAAACATGCCAGAGAGAACTATAGGGTTGGACTTAATAGTTCATAGGCAGATGGTGTGTTGGTCAGACTATAGTCTCAATAAGTGGACAGCTAGTAGCAATACCCCTTTAATAAAATATTAGGAATTGTTAAATTAGAACTTAGAATAATATTAAAATAGAATGAGAATAATAAGTTTAGTACTTTTCTTTAATATCATTGTGTCTCTTTTGACACAGATTTTTGGACATCAGACTGGTTGACTACAACAAATTCAGGCAAGTACACCGACTTGATTCCTTTACTCTGTATTTTGCGGACAATCCAGTCGGATACGGGACAATCCAGTCGGTGTATTTTTGGACATCAGACTGGTATGACGGATACGTGCAGCGCGGATAGCGAACCCCGATGCACGTCCCCGTCATACCTGTCGCTAACCATTTCTTTCTTTCTTATCTTTTATTCATTCATTCTTTTCTTTCTTTCACTTGTTCGTTCATTCATTGATTCATTCACATATTCATTCATTCATTCGTTGATTCATTTATTCACTTATTCGTTCATTCTTTTATTCATACATTATGCAACTCCCCGTACGGGAGTCGCCTTGGCGACCCATCGGTCCCGAAGTCTTCCAATGTTGCTATATTCTACTCGAAACGACTATGTCGATAGTCTTCCATTTCATTGTTGTAAACCATTCATTGTTTCATTGTTGAACGCATAGGAAACTTGAATGTAAACTTGTGCCTTAGCACGAGTGCGGAGTGCGGTACGAGAGTTCTCACATTTTCTATGTTCTTTTTTATATTCTATAAAAGCATACAAGATAGGATTATTCCCTTAGCTAGGTGCGTTGAGTCATTTATTAGCATGCGCGATGTTATCGCCTAACAATTCTAGCAATAGTGTCCGTATGGTTATGTGTCTAAGCTAAGCAAAGACGGGTTCATCGGAGACACCCACCTTAGCGATGATCGCGTCGGCTGAGCGATACTCCGAGCGCGCCTTTGAAAGTCTAAGTATGGATTCACCTTTGACGGGCCAATGTAAGCCTTGTATCGATTCTTTATCAGGTCGATGCCAACTCTTCGGGTTGACGGCTCGTTTGAGTCGTTGTACTTGCCGATTGAATCGACGTTCTGCTAGGGCGGAGCGGGTCATTACATAATACACCACTCAAAACAAGTCTCGTCCTCGAGACTTCCTGAGTGCAGGTCATCCTACCGTTCCTTAACTCATATCGTGTACGTATCTTAGATAATTCCTATCGAATGGCTTTATCGCTCGATGGCATCGAACTATGCTCGGTCATCCTTCCAAGTTTTATGTTGCATGCGTTTGGTGAATTTTATTGAATGATTTTTCACTCATTTTAGAGTTGATGGTACTTATTCGATTGTCGTGTTTCTTCAACTTGGTTGCTATTTTGCGTCCTGTCTTGGGACTTGTAATGGTCGCACGAGGTGCGTTATAATTCATCAAATACGAGAGTCGTAGGCTGAGGCAAACTCCCTTTTATTTATGCACATCTCAACACCCACTTGAGCTGCATTCGAGTTCATCATATCGCTGAGTTTGGATCGTGCACATATTCAAGGCGTCTTCCGAATACGTACATTTCAACCAAGCTTAGCGATTAGCAAAGTCGGACAAGCTACTCGTGAAAGTTTTGATTTGCCGATCGTTTTACTAACTTCGATTAAAACCAAACTCATGTGCATCTCACTTTCGTTTATCTCGATTCTCGAGATGATTCGATTCGTTTCTCAAGCGTTCTCGTCTACGAAATTGATACGGTTTCTTCTTAGCGGAGTCGACCAAGTCTAAGTACTTCCCGTCCGATTCGAGACCAAGTATTGCACTATCATCGAGTATATCTTCCTATTAATGATTCAATTTGTTATTCCAACTTTACTTGTGCATCATCCATTCCTATCATTCACTTCGTTTGGGGCCAATCTCGTTGTTGTTCACGCACACTCCCAGTTCCTCGCCCTACTCTAAGTCTCGTTGTCCCAAGTCTATCGTCCATCCAGACGATATCGTAAACCACATAGGTTCAATCACTCGGCATAGGGTCGTCCGCCTATCCACTAGGTCATCTCACAGGGTCATAGTTACAAGTCAAGTTCACGGTTCAACGTACAAGGTCATTGCACGATGCTCGCCCCAAATCCTATGGTCAAACTATTTGTTCGTTTGCACGAAAGTTTCTACCCAAGTTCGTTTCACTCTAATTTCTAAACGTCGAGCAACGTTCACCCTATTCGCATCAACACATTCTCCGTTCCAAGTCTGAGCTCATTTAGAAAAGTCATCCTACGATAGGTTGTCCTCAACCGAATCTTCGACATGTTAATATCATATGTCTGTACTAGCAATTATCGTAGTCTATCTCTTCAAGTGTGTTTGATAAAATCCACCTATCCATCCTATCCAATTCACATAGTCGATCACAAGGTCGTCTAGCCTTACAATATGTCATGCCCCGATCTCACGCAAGTTTGATTATCCACGGCGGACATGAATCACCATGTCAACGTTCCTGCGGAATAATCATCCTCATCGGGACGTAACTCTTGCGTTGAATCTAGACTTACTCATTTTCGATACGCGAATTGGGTCTACTCAATCCTCAAGTTTTCTTATTCTTCAATCGCAAGTCCTAACAATCCTCGAAATTTACCTTCGCTTCAAACCATAAGTCGAAGCAATTAAAATTGCCATGTCAAGGTATTTCGAGTTCGATCATTCCCATTGGATATGAATCACCATGCCAACGCTCATGCGGAACGATCGTCCCAAATCCGACATGACGCATGTACGAGGCTGGAGTTGCGCTCGTACAAGAAAAGATCATTGTCGTTGTGGTTATCACCGAACAATCAAGTCATTTCTCTTCTTCATCCAAACATTCATTTCTATTTAGTCCCCAACATAGAAACCTTTAAAACAATAACTTCTAACATGATCATCATTCATCGAATCAGAGTACCCCCGAGTTATCGTACATCGATCTTTGATACACCTCAATACCATCGATGATGTACATAACCTGACGATCTTTCTTTTGCAACGAATTTCGAGTCGTGTAACTTAATTTCCTCAATTTATATTGTCTCGTGCTAACTCTTCCTTGAGCAACATCTATTCCAATTCCTTAGTCATTCTCGTATCTCCAACCCAACGATTTTCTATGTACGCTATCTTTCGATCGTGCTAACTTCGGTTTCATCTGAGTATTTCTTCTTAACTCAAGTTTCAATCCATTCGACTAAATTCCAAATCATATGCACGATCCACTACGTTTCCTCGACAAAGACCTCCATTTATTTTATCGTTTCAATCTCCATTCAACCATTTCGTAATTTGCACTATACATTCTTAATTCGTCCGAACAACATTTTATTTGAGGCTGTCGAAGTCAAGATCAACTAAGTGTTATTCGTTCTAAGGCTTGCGCGATATCATCGCTTGCTGATATACTCTTCTATCCGTATATCCTTTAGTCTCGCTCGAACAATTTCTATGACGTCCATACACCACTCAGGGTTCGAGCCACTCGACTAATCATCGACACTCATTCTTATTCTTCTCCGAACCTATCATATACACCACTCGGGGTCAAGTCATTCTACAAATCCTCAAATGATCATTCAATTCTCAATCGATATGTTCAATCGTGCGTTCGCCCATTCCTCAAAGCCTAAGAACCAATTCCCGTCTTCGTCTTAGCGTTGGTCAAGTAGCGTCTCTATCGACATATATTCTAAGCCTCACTTATTCTCGTTCGTGCGATAGTCGGTCTCGCTCGCAAACTCGTTCGCACCAGAAGGTCTAGGTGCGTGATACTCGACACAACATAGCCAAAAGGCCGCGTGCATAACCATCCCGTTCGAACTATACTTCGGTCTTGTATACTCTTACGAGCTTTTGAAAATATTAGACTTATTGTATGGAACATTCCAAGGCACAACGAGAGAGAGTCTATACTTATTTGTCTCAAAACGAGCTTTCAAAACTGAGAGAATTGAAATAAAGTCCAAGGACGTAAGCCGTGCTCTGATACCAATCTGTCATGCCCCGCTCCCGTAGGAGCGATCGTCCTCGCTAAGACGTGATGTCGCACGGGCCTAGGTTGTGCCTGTGTAAGGCTAATCTCCAGAAACTGCCGATTTGAGCTAGGCCACAGTCGCACAGAGTGTCCCCATTTGCAGCAGAAAGTAAATGAACACAAGTTAAAGCGAATTCAAACTCTTTATTGATTTTCAAGAAGTTGACAAGCGATGCTAGGCCGAGTTTACAAGTCTCTCAAGCTCTCTCTCTCTGAAACATAAAAAGGCGTGCCAAGTGGCTTACAAGATGGAATGATTCATGGCGATGTTACAATACATTATGTCCTGTATATGGTGCTTCAGCTCCTTGCAACGCTCCAAGGCTCCAGAGTTAGCTCCGCGCCTTAGCACGTTCGAGGGAAGCTCCGTACCCGACGACGTGTCCTGCATCCTACAAGCAAACTGTGGGGTTATCAGTATATTCTTATGCACTGGTGGGGAGGCTATCTCGCCCATAATGCTATCATTACCAAACACGTTCTAGTTACTTTTGTGCACCGTCTATCATTCATTGTCTTTCTAATCTTTCCTTAGGATTAGTTTTATGGCATATTTCATGACATATCTCGTGTTACCGATTTTGATGTGTTGCATGGAAATACATGCACGACTTATCCATACTTACCGTCCGGCCTTCCCTGTCCAAAGTAAACCAAGTTAGTCAACAATTCATATAAACTTTCAATGTCAAGTGCGTGTCCCTGTCTCAGGTCCCAGCACGTCGTAGGCGTGTTCTCTAACTCATTTGCACGAAGTACACTAGATCATTTGGTGTGTTATATTCAAGCCTGTTCAGAAGGCGCTTCTTTCCGTTAACTTAGACTACTTTGTTTCAATGCAAGGACTTACACGTGGATTGCCACCAACAAAGCATACTTAATCTATATGCACCGGTCGCTGGCATCACAAGCCAATTTGGACATATTCTCCTTTGGTAATTTCTCACCTATCATAGCGTGCGGCTGGAATACCTTGATAGTCTCTTGAAATACCCCGCACTTACGTCTTCTAAGTGGTCAAGCTCGCACCCAAGTAGCCCATAAGCCCCTTTGATTCCGCCTAGGCCGTCCACGATCCTCCCTTTGATCATGCCGCCGAATCCCTTATTTCTCCTACCTCCCGTATACGAGTGGATTGTCCACGACCATTTTGTTTTGTTTATTATTTTTAACTTAACGGATGTCTCTAAGCCGTAGGCTAACCCTTAGCTATAATACGTTATCGACCAGGTTGGCGGCGGCATCCGTACAGCGCGGGTAGCGAGCCCCGATGCACGTCCCTGTCATACCTGTCACTAACCATTCCTTTCTTTCTTATCTTTTATTCATTCATTCTTTTCTTTCTTTCACTTGTTCGTTCATTTATTGATTCATTCACATATTCATTCATTCATTCGTTGATTCATTCATTCAATTATTCGTTCATTCTTTTATTCATACATTATGCAACTTTCCGTGCGGGAATCGCCTTGGCGACCCATCGGTCCCGAAGTCTTCCAATGTTGCTATACTCTACTCGAAACGACTATGTCGATAGTCTTCTATTTCATTGTCGTAAACCATTCATTGTTTCATTATTGAACGCATAAGAAACTTGAATATAAGCTTGTGCCTTAGCACGAGCGCGGAGTGCGGTGCGAGAGTTCTCATATTTTCCATTTTCTTTTCCATATTCTATACAAGCATACAAGATGGGATTATTCCCTTAGCTAGGTGTGTTGAGTTATTTATTAGCATGCACGATGTTATCACCTAGCAATTCTAGCAATAGTGTCTGTATTGTTATGTGTCTAAGCTAAGCAAAGACGTGTTCATCAGAGCCACCCACCTTAGCGATGATCACGTCGGCCGAGCGATACTCTGAGTGCGCCTTTGAAAGTCTAAGTCTGGATTCATCTTTGACTTGCCAATGTAAGCCTTGCATCGATTCTTCATCAGGTCGATGCCAACTCTTCGGGTCGACGGCTCGTTTGAGACGTTGCACTTGCCATTTGAATCGGCGTTCCGCTAGGACGGAGCGGGTCATTACACTCGGCAGCTGCATCTGGCTTCGATGGTCTCCCTATGGCTGAGCAGCCACCTTCTCTACTGTTGTCATGTGAAGCTGATGGGCATTGTCTATGCCCTGGATCATATCTGCAGACTGGTGCTGCTGAGCCTCCATCATCTCTCGGAAGAATACAAAGAGCTGTGCTGCATCAATTGATCCCGGAGGTGGTGGCGGCTGAAGTACGTCTGGAATGACTGGAGTAGGCCTCCGGATAGGTGGAGGAGTGCCCCCAAATGCTACAAATGCTCCCACGTGAGTAGGAACGAGAGGTGCCGCGATCCCAGTGCCATGACGAATCGGGCGAGAGGTAGCACACCTCTCAGTAGTATCTCCTGGGCTGGAGCGATGTGATTGTATCTCCACCATCCTGAAGACAGATCAAACAAAGAAATCAATACTGAGCAGGAAGCGAAATAATCAGAGGAGGATAGTTTATTTCAAATGAAGGCAATTATCAGCAAGAATTTAGAAGGCAGGAATTAGATATGAGTTTTTTCCTAAATGTGATTGAGTACCTTAAAACTTATATCCTATATCCTACTGCAGGTTATAGTGATACTCTAGTTTGGGTACCGCCACGAACTGAGATGTAACTCACAACTTGACCTAGATGGGCTAGTACTATAAACGTGTCACGACCCACACCCAGTGTAAGGGCAAGAGACCGTGGGTACGTCCAACCTACGACCCCACTTTTCTCATTTTAATGAACTTTGGTAATTTTGATATTTAGAATTTTATTATTTTTAATTTATTCTTGGTAAATGGTTAATAACAATATCATTGTGATTTATGAGTTTTCTGGAAGTAAATTATTGGTGTTAATTCCTTAGGAACTTTTGGAAAGGAAGACTCTAATAACTAAGTTGGAGTGTTTCCCAAGAATTCTAACAACCTTTCTAACCAATATAACAAACTTCTAACAAACTTTTGGGGTGATTTATAATTATCCAAATTGTTGATTTTTAACTTACAAAAGAACCAATTTTCCATCATCCCTTATAAAATCCTAGAGGAGAGAGAAATGTTTCATTAACTCCATTCACTATTCAATCGAGCACCTGAACACTTTTCTTCCCTAAATTGTTTCTTCGAAGCCCTAACCCTAACCTGACCGGAGATGGCGTTGGTGGTCAGCAACCTGGCGGCCAACTCGAGCGCCTGTAGCTAGGCTTCATCTTCCTCTCGGCGGCGTTACTTCTAGGTGTCGTGCTCACGGAGGTGCGTGACCACTCCAACGGTGGGGGTTCACGTCGGAGTGCCGTGTCGAACCGGTCATGGGGTCGACCTGTTTCCCTGACGGGGGTGTTTGAAGCTTTATCTTCCTCGATCAGCGACGGTAACGACCAGATCCTTCTCAGCGGAGCTTCTCTACCTCTGACTACTGTAGCACCACCAGACTTCGGCCACCGACGGGTCTGTCACTGACTGGTGAGTTCTCTGATCCCCCTATTCATCGACTATATGTGTTGCTTTGATCCGTTCGTGATCAATCGATTTGGAATTGTTCAAATCTAGCGAATTCAAGTATATGCTTCGATCGATCAGAGTGTGGGAAGTTCCAGCTTATTCTTTTTGACAAGTTTAGGGCGCTCCATGATAGACCAGATCAATGGCAGGTGAACGATTGGTCATTTCTTGATCGATCCAACCGTTCCTAACAAACAAAGGATTCGATCTGGTCCTGATTGTGTTGGATATGCAGAGAACCAAATTCCTCAGGTACAATCCTTTTTCTTCACTGTCGTAGTTGGTAGTACATAGCTGGGATTTTATTGGGGTTTAATAGGAGTATTTTCTGGTCAGGTCAGATTTTGTAGACGGTGTGCGTTTCTAGCGTGGGTCTATTCGTGTTCAATTGGAGGTTCAGTATACTCGTGTCTGGGTTGTTCGTGTTCAATGGTTGTGTGCGTGTTCGTATGCAAGAGCGTGATTGTAGATTGTAGTCGGTTGCACCAAGCTTGGGGTCTCTAATTTCATTTGCATACTCGTAATTGTGATGTCATTGTACCTGATTTCAAATATCTTAAAAATATTGTTCGTATGATTTTAAACCTGTTAAATCTGGGGATTCGATTTTCTTTGATTTTTCTGAACTGTTGATGGAAAGGTTAGCAATGGCACAGGTCTATTTTACTTTCAAATTTCATAGTGTATCGATCTGCAGAGGAGAACACACAATTTGAATTAGTTTATTATGTATGAGTATGCTCTGTTTAAATTGCAGGAGAGTGTATTCTTGCTTATAAAATTGTATTGGGGTGAACATTGGTTGCCAGGGGGGATGTTATTTAACCTAAACTGGGTTTAGTCAAGTATAATTGTGGCTATGTTGCTCAGGTGGTGTGTGCAGGTGGTTTGGTTAGGGTGTTTGTCTTGGTTTAACATTCTATGAACTCTACACATTGTGACTGAGCCATGCTGTGGAAGGGGAAACATCGGACTTTAGATCTTGGCTGGGTATTTACTGTCTAGATGACTATTTTCTTATGTTGGAAAATGCCATTTATTGAATAGAAGGTGGATAGTTAAGTGGATACATGACAGCTAGGTAGTTTGTAATGTATATGGTGGGTTTAATACTGTTCAGTTTATAGTGAGAAAGTATTGCAATATATATGTTCTCTAGTCCTATTAATTGCCTACGTAGGAGTATACAGTATCAAATCAGGAGAGGGCATTTTATTATATTGGTTGTATATTTCTTAGTATACATTTAGTTGACCAAGATTGTATAGTAGAGTGTTATAATTAATCAAGATACTAACATGACTCTTAAACCTTAATTGTTACTTAAATCATTATGCTATTGTGCTATCTACTATATAATTGTATGGCTAACTAAATGGTATATTAGATAGTTAGTTGATATTGTTTAGAACTTAACCAACTTGTACTTAATTAATCAGGAGGACATCCAGCTATATTTTCTACCCTTGATCACCCGGAGCAAGGCAAGTACATTCTATTGTTCATTTACATTATTCCTGTACTTTTCTTGTTACACGTCATGACACGATATCACGTTCTCTTGTATCTTCATGTTCTTGTACTTACTTGTAGTCGGAGAGGGAAAATACACTAGCTATGTGACTAAACCTATGTTCTGATATTCATGTAGATAGCTTAGGCCTCATACTGTGAACGCGGGCCCTAAGCCGTACTATTATTCCTGTACTCCTGTACTTATTCCTGTACTTATCCCAGCCGGTCACATAGGCTAGTTGTATTTCAAATATTGTGCACATGTCATGTCTTGTAGTTCAGGTTCAGGATTTATTTCTTGTACTTTATTTTCTGTATTTTCTGTACTTTACATTCCTGTATTTTTATATTCTTTTCCTGTACTTTATATTTCATGTTCCCTGTACTCTTCTTTATATCATGGTGTTCTTGTTCATTACCTAGGACTATACTTTGTTCCGCTCCTGACTGGATATGTTGCAGTGTACTTGCAGGATATTGTTCTACCTTATGGGCCAGAGCCCGGGATCTTAGCTGAGCAGGATGGAGACATGACATAGTTAGAGGCTTCGGGTTTAAACTGTTTAGCTTTGCTCCTAGATATGGTTTTAGTGTTCATAGCGTATTTCATTCTTGTTGACTCTGGTACCTTTACGTTATATGGACTTGTGGATTATGGTGATCTTTCTGGGATCATTTATAGATACTGTGATTTGTACTTATTCATATTGACTTGTTAGTTTCCCTAGTTTGGTATAGCTTACTACGTTGAGTCTTCCAACGTAGGCTGGGCGTGTCCGACTCGTGTTCGATTATTCGGGAGCGGGTCGTGACAATGCCGCAATGTCGGCAGCAGAACGCTGTCCTCGGTCACAAACATCTAACACAGTATAAATGTACATGTACAGAATATACACTCCAATTGGAAGACAATAGAGAAGGTACAACTCAATTACAAATCTAAGATAGATAATAGCATGATAAAATATATATAAAATACTCAAAAGAGAGATAAACCAGAAATAAGTCTAAGTGTTAAACAATACTACAACAAACATCTGAATAATACATCTCAAAAGACAACACAAAAAGTAAGATAAAGCCCTAGCAGTCTAGCCTAGGCAATAGAGTAGTCTTCTCAGCACAAACTGGATCCTCCTGAGGGTCCAGGTCGCAAGTGTCATCTATACCAGCACCATAGTAGGTGGGGCAAAAATTCTCCTCGTTCTCTGTAATATTTTTAACATGTCAGTCATGACAGGAGCGAATACATAACTCTCATACAGTTCATAACATGGTAGAAAATATAGAACAAGAAATAGAATAACATATATGAAACACTGTAAAAAGATGTACATCAATAGTAATAGCAGATAAATCTGTGTACATGAAGGTTATATAGAAAATAAGAACTGTAAGTAAATATAAGTGATTTAAAGCACAAGATGGTTATGTAATCGATTTGGGTTGCACATGCCTAAGTTAATAGAGTTGTACATGACGAAACTACTTGGGAATTGATCAAATAAGCACTTCTACTCACCCCTACCCCAATCAATACACAAGGATCTAGTCAAGTTACGTTACGTACATGAGGTTTGGTTATACATGAAGCACATGTGAACATGAAGTATTTGAAAGCACATGAGTGTACATGAATAACATGAGTACGAGAAATACATGTTGTACGTGAAAAATACATGACATAAAGTATCTGATGCACCCAATAAGGGGATAAAATCTCATAAAAAGATCCATATAGTACCAATCCGTGATGACAACGTGACAACATCAAGTAAAGTAGTCTAGAGCAAGAATATAAGTCCTATCAAGAATGAAACGATCAGAGCATGTACTCGCCTGATATCTTGAGCGACTGATGAAAACAGATGTCTGAACCGGAGTAACTGAGTCCTATTTAGAGCAAGACAGGTTATAATGTGTTCCATATATGATAATTAAAGTTTACAATACAATCTACATGATTCTAGGTCATTATATGTCAAAGTCAACTCTAGGTCAACCCTTAGTCAAACTAGATCAAAAGTTCATGTGGGCTCATGGTCAACTAGACTATCTAGGTTAATTTCTATATTTAACTCAAACTAACCCATAGGCTAGTGCACTAAGATACCATATCTATAACATATACATATGCTATAAGGCAACTTCACTCATACACATCTATGGCTGCAAACGAGCCGAGCCAACCTTTTGTAAGCTTGAGCTTCGCTTGACTAGAATTAATCGAGCTCAAGCTCGAGCTCGAGCTTGATAAAAAAAATTAATTTAGAGCTTGATCTTGGTTCGAGCCTATTAATATTAAGCTTGAGCTTGGCTTGGTTTGAGCTCGAGCTTGGCTTGATAAGCAAGCTTGATAAACAAGCTTGATATACAAGCTTGATAAAAAAAAAGGCTTGATAAGCTCAAAATCAAGCTCGTTAAGCTTGATTTCAAGTTCGCTCAACTTTATTTCAAGCTCATTAAACTTGATTTCAAGTTTAACGAGCTCGATTTTAATTTAGTTAGGTTTGAATTCAAGTACCTATAATGTTAACAATTTATTTATAAAAATTTAATTTAAAAAGTCCTTAATATCAATTATTAAGGACATATAAATATATAATGCACACAAATTATATATAATTAGAATTAAACAAAGAACAAACGAGCTCCTAAACGAGCTTCTAAATGAGCTAGCTCGCAAGCTCATAAACGAGCCAGCTCGCGAGCTCAAACGAGCCGAGTACTTCTAAGCTTGAGCTTGGCTCGTTTATTAAACGAGCTCAAAATGAAGCTTGAGCTCAGCTTGTTTGCTAAATCAACCAAGCTCAAATGAGCTTTTATCAAGCCGAGCTTCGAGCAGCTCGCGAATGACTTAGCTCATTTGCAGCCCTATACACATCATACCTACATATATATCTATATCCTTAGTCAAACTATATAGGCATCCCCACTCAGTATACCTATAAACATAACACCACATAGGACTCAAGATAACTGATATATATATATATATATATATATATATATATATATATATATATATATATATATACCCTTACCTATATATGACTTATCCATATACCTAAATCCATATATTAAATAACCTTAATTATAACCCATATATGATACATACATATATATAAACTCACTAATATATATATCTAACATATATAAAACCCCAAGAAACTAAACTACCACACAAACTATATATATATATATATATATATATATATATATATATATATATATATATATATATCAAGTACCTTACTTATCAACATCATATATCAATATCATAAATTTGAACTCAAACCCAAATATCTCAGAAAATTGAGATACTTACACACAGCAGAACCTGAACCCAAACCCTCATGAATAATGACCTATACCGAACTCAGAAAACTGAATCTAAAACCCATATAATTCCCAAAAAACTGAGCCACGCTAACTCAATTACATAACCTATCCCAAACTCAAATCATAAACCCAAATGTATATCAAAACCCAAGCTGCATCATCAACCCAAACTGAAATATCAAAGGGGGTGAGTCGGGTCTGTTGTTCATGAACCAGAGGGGTCAACCATGTGTCTTAGCAATGTGTACAGGTAAATGTGTTTAGGGATACAGCAAGGTATTAGAGAGTGTGTGGTGTCCTATAAGTTGTATCAAAACAGTGAATGTGTGCATACAAGTTTGCATGTGCAGGCAGGATAATAGGTGCCAGCATGACAGCATGTCAAGGTATCTAAGGTATCCAGTGTCAATATGATAATGTCTAACATATGTCAAGTGTTAGATACCTAATGTGCCCAACAAGTGTCAAACATTGAATAATACATGGTATCAGAGATGTCGAGCAGTGAATGTGTGTGTTTGCGTGGTATCTCATGTATACAAGTGTCAGTTGTCACGCCTCGAGTCGGCAAACGCTCGTCCCCGATGTTATTTTGCCGATTTGATCATCCTCGCTAAGGCGTGATGCCGTACGAGTCTGGAGTTTCACTCGTACAAAGTAAGAACATTACGTTATTTTGCATATTAATACGCCAAGTTGAAACTTCACAAATCAGTTTAGAATATAAGACGCAGTATAGGAAGATAGAAATTTGCTTTTTATTCATAGCTTGCAACAAAGTGCAAGTCGTAATTACATTGGATGCTGTTGCGGCTACATTGATTGAAAACGAAATAAAACATACTCGACAAGCTGCATGAACTAACACTTGCCGTTCTATACATTTGCCCCTTTATACAAAAGCTGTCGATCGAATTGGCTTCAAAATACTTCAGCATAGGAAGAGCTTCAAAATACCTCTCCGCACTTCAGCTTCAGTTTAGTTTGGAGCGCCCACCGCACCTGGGGAAATTGGGGAAGGGGATTAGCACACTTGCTAAGTGGACGAGACGAACCAACTCGTCTAAACCGACTCTGATTGTTAAGATAGGCATGCTTTAGAGTTGTCTTTCTATTTAGAACTAAATGAATTCAGTTCACATCGATAACCATCTTTGAGTAATAAAGGTTACAGAAAAAGCATAGTAATTTATTACGTTTCTTACCACGGCCGTGCTCGTCCCTGCATAAAACAGAGATAGTAATTATACCTGCATAAGACAATAGATGAGCATGCTAATATCTTACATGTGGTCATTGGTGTTACACACCACTAAGGACTTAACCGAAATTGGCATGCGACGGTACCCTTTCAGCCTAGGTTGCAAGCCTTACTGAAGGTCCCGCATGCCTCGTGCTGAAGCACGATACTTTATTCCCCCTAGGACGAATCGGTTCCGATGTCCCGGATACCGTTTCGAGGAAAACGAACTTGTGCACAAGCTGTCCATGACCGTGCCTATGCGTGAACAGTTTAATATATGCAAACAGTTTTGTATAGCACGGACAGTATCGAACGACATTATCATTTCTCATAACTCATGCAATGATTCATTTTTTCCAAAGCCGTACTCCCGATTTAGAGTCCCATGGGCACCAAATTGTTCGAGGCATCATAACCCATGATCAACGTTTCATTTTATTTTACAGCACGTGAAATAGTCTATCTTTTTACTAGAACCTTAAACTTTCTATATTATGTGATAAACTTGTATTTTTCAGAGTAGATTACTCTAAATAGATACGTTTTTCCCGAGTTCTTGAACTTAGTGGATTGGCATGCAATTAACTTGGCATCGTTCGATTTGAATGAATTCGAGGCAAGTAATTTGTTTGTGGGACAGAGTAGAAGGAAGGTCCGAATCACCCACCGATTTCTTTTCTTGTGCCGATCGTCGAAGCGCTTCGCAACGTCAAGCTTTAGTTACGTGAGCTCCTGCAATGGCACCAACACTTTGTTAGAATTCCTTCTTTTTTCCTTGTTTCAAAATTTGTAATTGCATCCAGAAAAACGACGCAAAAGCACTTCATCAAAACCCAACGGCAAAAGCTCCAAGAAAACTATACAGCGGTCCGATCCCGTTGAAGAGACTCTTATATAGAGCTCACTTGCCGAGACGTAGCCCGCTGCATCTAGGACTTATTCCAACAGAAGTCATTCCATTAGTTGGATCGATTCTCATAACTTCCGTCCAAATCGATGCCGTAAGGCATTATCGTTTACCAAGCCCAGCGATCGAGTCAGATGGCCATCTAAGTTCCCAACTGATCATACTCGTCGTAAGCATATTATGAAGTCCGTCGCCTATCGAAAGCGGGGCTCTACATAATATACCACTAAAAAAAGTTTCGTCCCGAAACTTAAGAGCAAGGGTCTGACCTTAATTTAGACAAACAACGCAGGATATTTCTCTTTCATCTCTGCCTCCATTTTCCACGTCGACTCCTCGACTGAATGGTTCCGCCAAAGTCCGCGCGGACCAAGGACATCGATCGATTTCGTAGCACCTTCTCCTTGCGGTCCAAAATTTGAATAGGCTCCTCTGAGTAAGACAAGTCAGTACGTAGCTCTAACTGATCGAAGCTAACCACATGACTTGGATCGTGCACGTATTTTCAAAGTTGTGAAACATGGAAGACATCGTGCACATCAGCCAAGGCAGGAGGTAGTACGATCTGATAAGCAACCGTTGCAACTCGCTCGATGATCTCGAAGGGGCCTACAAATATTGGGCTCAACTTGCCTTTAATGCCGAACCGTATTACCCCGCGCATGGGTGTTACTTTCAGAAACACATGGTCCCCGACCAAGAACTCTAGCGGTCGTCGACGAAGATCTACGTAGCTCTTTTGTCGACTTTGCGCGATGCGAAGTCTATCTCGGATCAAGTGGACCTTTTCGACGGCCTGCTCCACCAGTTCTGGTCTAAGCGCTTGTTGCTCACTGACTTCATCCCAGCATATTGGCGAACGACACTTCCTCCCTTAGAGCACTTTGTATGGAGCCATCTGAATGCTCGACTGATAACTGTTGTTATACGCAAACTCCGTAAGCGGCAAATGCGTATCCCAACTAGTCTTTAGGTCGATCGCACACAGGCGCAACATATCTTTTAAGATTTGATTCACCCTCTCCGTCTGACCGTCTATTTAGGGATGGTACGCAGAGCTAAAATTTAGTTGGTCCCCATCGCCGCCTGTAAGCTCGTCCAGATACGCGATAGGAATCGCCCGTCTCTGTCCAAAATTATTGAGGCCGGTACCCCGTGCAGTCGAACAATCTCGTCGATGTAGATTTGTGCTAACCGATCGACGCTCCATCCTACTTTAATTGTGATGAAGTGAGCCGACTTGGTCAATCTATCAACAATGACCCAAATCGCATCATTCTTCCGCGACGTCTTCGGAAATCCCATAATAAAATCCATCGAGATATTGTCCCACTTCCACTCGGGGAATGGCGAGGTTCTGCAGCTCTCCGCCTGGCCTTTGGTGTTCCGCCTTCACTTGTTGACACGCCATGCACTGCGATACGAAAGTAGCCACGTCTTTCTTCATGCCGTGCCACCAGAAGTTTGTGCGTAAGTCCTTGTACATCTTTGTGCTTCCAGGATGTAATGAGTACTTCGCATAATGTGCCTCCGTCAGAATTTCTTTCTTGAGTTCGGCAGTTTCAGGAATGCAGAGCCTTCCCTTCAGTCGCATCATCCCGTTTCTGTCTTCCGCAAAGTCAGTCGCCCTTTCCGTTGAAATCAGCTTGTGCATTTTCTTCAGGAATGAGTCGTCCTCCTATGCGGTCTTTATCTTGCTAAGCAGGCTCGATCCTAATTTCAGCTGAGCTAGGTGCAGGTGTCGATACTCAGTTCCGAGTTCGATACCCATCGCTTCAAGGTCTCGCCGTATCTCCTTGTTTATGGCTAGTGTTCCCATAAACATTCTGCTAAGTGCGTCGGCTACAACGTTTCCCTTGCCCGGCGTATACTCGATCGTTAGCTCGTAATCTTTTATGAGTTCGAGCCAACGTCGCTGTCGTAGGTTAAGTTCTCGTTGCATAAACAAGTATTTCAGACCTTTATGATCTGTGTAGATTCTGCAAGCCACACCATAGAAATAGTGCCGCCAGAGTTTCAACGCAAACACGATCGCCGCCAATTCTAGGTCGTGCATCGGGTAGTTTTTCTCGTGCTGCTTCAACTACCGTGAAGCGTAGGAGATGACTTTATCTCTCTGCAAGAGTACGCACCCGAGGCCAGTTCCCGATGCATCACTGAATACCTGAAAGCCTTCTGGACCGTCTGGAAGTGCAAGGATTGGAGCAGAGACGAGCTGTTGCTTCAACTCTTGAAAGCTGGATTCACAGTCGTCACTCCATTCAAATACTACCCCCTTCTGGGTGAGGCGAGTCAGAGGCGACGCTAGCTTTGAAAAGCCCCGCACTAATCTTCGGTAGCAGCCCGCTAAGCCCAAGAAACTCCGAATGTCGCTAGCCGAGGTAGGTTGTTTCCAATCTACCACCGCTTTAATCTTCTTTGGGTCCACCGCGACACCTTTGGCAGAGATTACATGTCCGAGGAATGTCACACTACTCATCCAGAACTCGTACTTAATCTGCTTGGCATATAGTTTATTTTCACGCAGAGTCTGCAATACCGTCTTCAAGTGTCTGCATGCTCTTCTCGATTCTTGGAGTAGATTAGGATATCGTCAATAAATACGACTACAAATTTATCGATTTGAGGTCGGAAGACTCGGTTCATCAGATCCATGAAAGCGGCTGGGGCATTCGTCAAACCGAATGGCATGACTAGGAATTCGTAATGACCATATCGAGTGCGGAAGGCAGACTTCGATACGTCGTCGGACTTGATCTTCAGCTGATGATAGCCGGAACGAAGATCGATTTTTGAAAATACTGATGCGCCTTGTGTAGAAGCATGGAATTTTACAACCAGAAAGCCCATGCGCCAGACACTACATACGCCAGAGCTCGAACAAAATACTTCACAGCAAAAATAACAGATATAGACATGGAAAGAGAACTTTTTATTTCACATATAAAAGTCTATTACATGTCTAGAGAAGGTTGTACAAAGGAGAATTTCTACAAAAGAAAGATCCTAAGTCTACGACCAACAGCCACCATGCGCCTCAAGACTGGCGCAGCAGTCACCATGCGCCTCCAGTCAGGCGCATCAGTCACCATGCACCTTCAACCAGACACATCTCACCATGCGCCCTCAGCAAGGCGCATCCTTTTCAGCAGCTCAGTTATGTGCATCCCCAGTTATGTGCATCCCTTCAGCAGCCCAGTTATGTGCCGCTCTTCCAGCCAGGCTCACCTGATAAATGCTTCGACTAATGAAGCATTTAACCCTCTGGCTGGAACCGAGGAAGAGAAGAGCACCACAAATCTGTAGCCAGGGGAGGCTTCGAAAAAGCCTCCAAAGACCAAGGAAGACCGTAATCGAAATACGGCTAAAGGAGCAGCTTTCAACACAACCAGAGTGGGCAACACCCACTTTGAAGGAAGAAAGAGCCTAGCACCGCCATTCCGATCTACGGCCCTTCCGGAACAACGGAGACGAGGCCCGAGCATCCCTATCTTTGGATGCAACATACACCTTCCGCCTGTCTCGGAAGCCCTCGACTCCATCTTTTGAATGTAACAGTCACCTTCAAGTGCATCAATGACGACATGGCGTCTCATCTTCACCCTCGGGAGTACTTCGTCAACAGAGTGCACTCGAGTACCCAAGTTCATGTTGGAAGTACGTGAGAGAACGAGAAGCAAACCTTCTCTCTATGCCACTATTTATAGGCCGGGCAGATCAAACCCATACGCCAAGTGGATGGCTCCCCGAATTCTGTGCAATGAACTTGCATTTAATGGATGAACCGGACGCCTCGAATTCAGCCAAAAGGCTATTTAAAGCACTCGAGGAACGAAACAGCCGCACGTGCCCTTCGACTTCAGGCGTATCACACAGACACGCCCTTCAGAACCAAGCGCATCACAGAGGATGCGCCCCCATGCGTCCCTATACCCAGTGGAACGCCAATCGACGCGTCCCCTCAGCTGTCCATCGAATGTCTGAAACATTAAATGCTGAATTGACATAGTTGGCAGCACACCTCCCAAAGTCTGAACGGTTGACGGCTTTTTTCAAAAAACGAAGCATCGGCAACGTCAGCATCATCATGACTTTACTCCGATGGCTACTGCCACGTGGCCACTCAACCACCCGCATGCGCCTCTGCAGCCATGCATCCAAATCTGCATGCGCCTCAAAAGCCATGCGCCTCAGACTCTTCACTGATCCCTAAAGACAACAAAAAAGTCTCCATTTTAAGCTCTACATGCGCCTCAAAAGCCATGCGCCCCAGACTGTTCTCTGATCCCAAAAGACAGAAGGAAAGTCGCATGCATGCGCCTCAAAAGCCATGCGCCCAGAATGGTTCGTGACTCATAAAGGTTACGAGCCAAAGTCTCCTAATGCGCCCAATCCTAGGCGCATCCTACCAGATCATTCCCCACCAAATTCGAGATCTCCGAGCCATGAGTCGATGACACGTGTCCTTTGACTCAACTCATCCAAGATCTCAGCAACAGAAAGATCTTCTTCTCTGCTACGTGCCGGCTCACAACAGCAACATGAAGAAGTCAATCCCTCGATCAGGGCGCATCACCCATGCGCCTCCATCAGCAATCTCCACGTGGCGTCCCCACGCACCGACGCATCCTACATATGCGCGCATGAGCAGCCAACCTGCCCAGCTATAAATAGAGGGATCATTTCCTTCTTACACCTACACACGGACAAGACAGAGAACACCCGACGAAGGAACATATCACCAGAGAGGCAGATACAGACACTCAACGTCTTCCTCCTCTCAGCCAGCTCCAGTACCCAGAGCAATCCAAACCTTCAGAGAACCGATAACCGTCGTCAGCTCGTCAACGCATTACCACTCGCTCCATCGGCACAAAGGACCCAGATAAACAAAAGTGTACTTCTAGGACTACGTCTAAGTCCTATATTGTAACACTGTTCTGTTTGTATTGAAATTTATAATCAAACAATTTTAATGGCAAACAAGCTGGCGACTCTGCTGGGGACCTCTTTCTCCTCCACCGAGAAAGTCGTGTCGTAAGCCGACGACGTGAAGGTGGGCTCCTCCCACAAGACGCTGGTTGTACGCCTCAATCAACAGGCGTATGAGGAGTTCATATCTAAAGGCAGTACGAGTCCTTCGAAGTGGCTGCCGAAGCCGAAGAAGACTCGCCGAGTCTGGGTGCGCAAGGTCGACGCCTCGGGCACCACCACTGAAGGGGATGCGCTAATCCAGCCTTCCCTTCCTGCTGACGTCCTCAGCAACCAAGGTACGCCCGCTGATACAGCGCATCTCTCGGGGAAGCGTACGGCTGACCACATTCCCCAGCCATCTCCCTCTCAGGCGAGGAAGATGCGTCGACGGAGCAGGGGCACAGCCAATGCCCCACGCATCACCTATAATGCGTCACAGAAGATCTCTGTCTTTGACAGACTCACTCGCTGTAGTGGCGAGGAGAATTTGGATTCTGAGTACTACGCGCCCCAGCGGCCTGGTACAAAGAAGTCCAAGGTAGCACGGGCCATGCATCCCAAACGTGCTATGCCAGCAATAAGCCAGAAGCATGCGCTCACAATCATGCGCGCTGCTGATGGTAAGTTGTACAAGGTCGACTTGAGTGCTGCGGCACCGAGAACGAGCCGACCTTCAAAGCCCTTGTCTCACTTGGGTGCATCTACTGTGTGCACAACCAAGTCGAGCAAGGCAAATCCAGTGGTCTTGAACTCCCGCGCTTCCTCCGACGGTGCGTTTGAGGTCCGTTCAAGTCACTCCAAATGTTGTGGTTCCCCCACTACTGATCAGGATGCCTGTTTGGTATTAGATCAGGGGGCGCAGCACTCACCTGACCATCCCGGCGTTTGGCCTTGTCATGCGCCTGAAGGGGGTGTGAAGGTAGCACTCTCCTCCAACGACCTGCGTAACGTGATCACTCACAAGCGCCGGTCAGGAGAGTCGACCAACAAGCATGATGCGCCTCTCACGGGGCATACTTGTGCGGTGGTCACCATCAACTGCTGTTGCAAGGCGGCAGCACCACCAAGGCAGTCAGTCTTCCAGCGGCTGCAATCATCGACACCCCTCCGACATCGCCTTGGGATGAAGGTGTCAACAGAAGAGGAGCCAAGGGTTGCTTCATGCAACGTCATCTCCAACTCCTCGTCAGTCCGAAAGACGACCGACAATTCCTCGTCCTCATCCAAAAGCCAGTCGAGGAAAACCAAGGCAGCTGTCTCGTCCTCCGGAGTGTTCGAAGGCACTCGGTCGAGGAAGAAGTTCTTGGAGGAAGCTAGGGGTAGTCAGACCCTTGTTTCCGAAGATGAAGATGTCCAAAGCAAAGCTGCGGCGGATCTTCATCCTCGAGGCGAAGTCAGCCTCCCAGAAGCCCCTCAAAATGAGGATGTCCCCCAGAACACAGCTGGGGGTAGTTCCGGAGACGAAGAGGCCCTTCAAGACGGAGCTGAGAGTAATTAGACCCTTGCAGATGCGCCCATCGAAAATGACCTCCAGAACGTGGCTGGGGGTGGCCAAGATGAAACTCCAGGAGAGGCGACTCCCCTACATGAGAGTGAGGCCGAGAGCGAAGCCTCCATCGATCCATCCACTCCTGGCCGTGTCATGACAGTATACATGGCTGAGGATGATTCCGAGTCTGATGCGCCGCCGCAGGACATCGTCCAGCGCATAGACACATTAGAGGGAGGACTCAAAACCCTCTCTGCTTCCATGCAAACACTGACTCAGGCGGTGTTTGAAATACGGTCGGCCTTGACCCGAACACCTTTGACCGGTCCTGACCCAGGGGCCAATGGGGAGTCGAGTGTACCCCTTCAACGGGTATCCTCAGACACAGACCGCCGAGAAGTACCCAGGACGTCTGAGCCCTCAAACGCTCAACTCCAAATGGTACCACCTTCCCCGACTCCCAGCTCCACAGAGGATGTGGTCGAAATGATCAAGGACTTGCGGGAGCGCTTTGAGTCCAAGAACAGGCAAGAGGAGCGCCAGAAGATGGGCATTCCCCAACCCTATCCCCTCAAGTGGAACAAAGTGGTTTATCCTCCAAAGTATAAACCACAAACAATGACGCCATACGACGGAAAGGACTCTCCGCGCCGCTACCTGACGTACTTCCAGTCCCAAACGGGGCATCTTCCGAAGGAGGACACACTCCTCACTAGCATATTCGTCGGAGCATTGAAGGGAGTGGCGTATGACTGGTACTGCAGCCTTCCCGACAATTCCATATCATCCTTTGATGACTTGACGCGCCTCTTCTTCGACCGCTTCTACGACGGCGGGAAGGACATGACAATGGCGTCCCTCATAGAGATACGCCAGAAGGAGAAGGAAACTGTTCGGGTGTTCATCGAACGCTTCCGACAGGCCTGCTTCAGACTACCTCCAGGCATGCCGGAACATGTGATCCTCTCCTCTTGCAGCATGAACATGCTGCCTGCAGTCAAACTCTGGCTCAACTCTACTCCTCCTCCCGACTGGAGCTCCCTGATCATCGAAGCAGAAGCCGCAGAAAAGAAGGCGGCCAATGCACGTCTTCTGGGGGTCAGCTTCCCTGCCTTTGATGACAAGGGGAAAAGGTCTGAAGCCAACAACCCCGGACATGAGACAAAGGGGAAGCAGGCATTGACTGTTAATGCCTCAAAAGGCGCATCTGCGCCTACTCAGAAGCCTTCACTTGCACCAAGGCCCAAGGAGGTTTATTCGTTCAACGACGAAGACACTCTGCAACTTTTTGAAATATTGAAGCAGGGTGACAAGATCATGCTGCAGGACCCAAAGCGGCCCGATGAAGTTGGAAAAGTGGACAACCCGAGGTACTGTCACTACCATCAGTTTGTCGGACACCCGACTAAGGACTATTATGTCCTCAAAAATTACATCCAGCGCATGATCAATGCAGATTTAATCTCCGTCGACTACGAAGAGAAAATGGTATCAGCCAATATGGTGTCACTCCAGTTCGGCACCTTGCCGCCAACTACCTCACAAGATGGCGTTGTCCCTATTCCTAAGGCGACAATGGAGGTGGTTAACTTACCACCTACCCGTGACAATGTGAGTGGACTCATCCCACTCACCATATCTCGAGGAGAGGTCCTATGGGTCCACCCCGACCTCGTCTCCGAGGTGACTCAACTGGAGGCACGACCTACCTCCAAATCTAAAGGCAGGAAGATCAAGTCTTGCCGCATGGTCTCTTCTTCAACAGAAGAGGCGCTTCCTGTGCAGACACGTGCACAACAGAACGCCCAACCCGGCGAAGCTGTCGCCGAGGTGGTGCCTCCTTGCACCGTCCCTGCTGTCCAGGAAGAGGGCCCATCTAAGCCCTCAGCAGCCAATAACCAGAAGCAGGTGGAGGCTCATTTCGACAGACCTCTACGAAAGGAGAATGCTTCGGGGCTAGCCAAGCCCCACAACTTTGACATACTGGCACAACTGGCCAGTACTCCTTCCCGCCTATCTTTGTTTGAGCTCCTGCGTCTTTCCAAAGACTCCCGAGAAGCTCTCTGCGAAGCTCTGAAGGATGCCGAATCCTTTCTCAGTCAGGTCAAACAGCCTGAAGACCTCCCAACTACTTGTGTGCACTGTCATTATGCGGATGAAGTTATCCCAAACATAACTTTCACCCAACAAGACATGCTGCTCAAGCACCACCGACATAACCGGCCGCTGTATTATACAGGATATATCGGTTCAGTCAAGGTGAACCGGATTCAGATCGATCCGGGGTCTTCTCTCAGCATCATTCCGAAGGCGCTGTTATCAACACTGGGGATCCCAATGTACCGGCTGGCGCCCTCCAACACAACCATCAGTGTCTTCAACGCTAGCAAAAGCGAGCCACTGGACAAAATTGACTGAAGTGTCACATCGGTAACCTCAGAACTGAGGTGACCTGTGATGTTGTGGATGCCGAGGTCAACTACAACATCCTGTTCGGTCGACCATGGCTATATGAGTACATGGTTGTGCCCTCCACGCTCCACCAATGCATGAAATATGTATCCACCAACGGCGTCATCCGGACGGAGTTCGCAGACATCGATCCTTTCAAAAGGATTGAAGCCTACTTCACCGATTCTGACTTATACAAGTCATTTGACGAGGAGGAAGCCAATGATGCTGATGACGAGGCAGAGACGGCAGCTGAGCCGGACATGGAGCCTGAGATGACTCCCGATGCCCCTTTGAAGATCCAACTCAAGGGCAAACCGCTCCAGAAGGTGCCTCCAATGAGCATCAAGCTACCAGGAAAATTACCAACTCCTGAAGCTCCCCTGAAGATACGCCTCAAGGGAAAGCCGCCTCAAACATCGGCTCCCCTGGTGGCAAAATTATAGGGGAAGGCACCAATCACTGGAGGCGCGGTTGAGGCACCACTGAAGGTGCGTCTTAAGGGCAAGCCGCCGCAGTCATCCAAGATGCCAGGGAGCGTTTACATAACCCTCTCGGACCCCAAAATCAAAGCTGTGGTGGACTCTCCTGATCCAATCCCAGTGCTTACAGATGAGGAGCTTGGCGAATATATCTCTACTGATGTAGATGCACTCTCCTTAGACAATGTAATCCCACGGGATAAAATCTCGTATTTTATCAATAATAGAGTGTCTTTTAATTATTCTTGTCTTCCACATTGGAATGCCATATATACATTAGATAATGCTCTACGGTCGTTGCAAACACAAATAACGACCGTCCATCATGTAAATCGAGTAGTCCCGTCTCAAGGAGTCTGTTATATAGTCCCTCCACGAAGTCGAGACGAAGAATCCATCATATTCGACAAGGTCGAGCGTCATCAGGACCTCCCGCCACTCAAGCCAGAACCAGATGCCGGCAGAATACAACTCTATCGGTACACGGATAAGGCAAAGTATCTCATCCAGAAGATGGGCTACGATCTGAAAAGCAACAAAGGCCTAAACTACGGCAAGGGTCGGCATCTCCCTCTCCGGCTTCCAACACCTAAAGAAAAGCCGCAGGACTATTACAATCGGACTCGACGGGGGGTAGGCTATGTCACGCCGCCATCAACTCCAGAGAGTTCAGAAGCAGAAGACGTAGAACATTCCCACTCGTCCGAAGCATCGACTTAGGATTTCGATACCAGTATCGGATCAGTCTTCAGGAAAGTGCTGTCAACTAACATGACATCAGCACAACCTCAAAAAAGATGAAGGCGAAGACCAAGCACCGGAACCTTTCGAAGAAGAACCCTAGGCTCAACGCCTAGAAGAACAATGGGAGTCTCGTTTCGAGTTACGCGAACCTTCTACCGAAGACGAAGTCGAGCAGATCGACCTTGGGGACGGGTCTTCGTCCAAACCCATCTTCATCAGCAGAAGCCTAGAAGGAGAAGACCAAGAGTCTTTAATCCAACTGGCTAAGGAGTATATCGACGTCTTCGCCTGGAGCTACGAAGACATGTCGGGACTCGATCCACAGATCGCAATGCATAGGTTGAACATCTTACCCGATGCCAAACCTATTAAACAACAACAGCGACGCTTCCAGCCGGACATCATGAATGCCATCGATCAGGAGGTAGACAAACTCTTGACTAGCGGCTTCATCCGTGAAGAGCAACACCCAGATTGGATAGCCAACGTCGTACCGGTCACCAAAAAGAATGGGAAGATACGAGTCTGTATCGACTTCAGGGATCTCAACTCTGCTTGCCCAAAGGACGAATTCCTGCTTCCAATCACTGATGTGATGATCGACAACACGTGTGGCTTCTAGCGCATGTCTTTCATGGACGGGTATTCGGGCTACAACCAGATCAAGATGTTCCCTGATGACGCAAAACATACGTCATTCAGGACTGAAAAGGGCGTTTTCTGCTACACAGTGATGCCCTTCGGCTTGAATAACGCCGGTGCGACATACCAACGAGCTATGAGCACCATCTTCCGTCAACATCTTCACAAAACAGTCGAATGCTATGTTGACGATATCGCAGTCAAGAGCAGCCTTAAAGAAGATCACCTACAGGACCTGAAGATAGTCTTCTATCTCATGCGGGCACATCAACTCAAGATGAACCCCGCTAAATCCTTCCTAGGGATTTCTAGCAGAAAATTCTTGGGCTTTGTCATCACGGCGAAAGGCATTCATGTTGATCCCGAGAAGACCAAAGCCATCCTCAAAATGGACCCTCCAAAGAATCTTCGAGAACTTCAGGGCTTACAGGGACGTCTAGCATACATCCGGAGGTTCATAGCAAACCTTTTCGGTAAATGTCAACCCTTTACTCAGCTCATGAAGAAGGGAGTCTCTTACGTCTGGACAGGGGAGTGCCAAAAGGCTTTCGACGACATCAAGGCTTACTTGACAAGCCCGCCAGTCCTGGTAGCACCTGTCGTCGGCAAACCATTTCTCCTCTACGTCCGTGCCATGGATCATTCCCTGGGCGCTCTGCTGGCTCAAAATAGCGCTACAGGCTACGAGCAAGCGATCTACTACCTCAGTCGAACGCTCATCGGGGCTGAACACCGGTACAACCCCGTTGAAAAGGAGTGCTTGGCCTTGGTGTTTGCCATCCAGAAGACTCGCCATTATGTCTCGGGCCAGACAATTCATGTCATCTCCCGAGTCAATCCACTCAGAGTCTTCATGACGAAGCCAGGGTCATTAAACTCCCGGCTAGCTACATGGGCGATCCTGCTAACACTATACAACATGGTGTTTGTGCCACAAAAAGCCGTTAAGGGTCAGGCCCTAGCCGACTTTTTAGCTGCATACCCCATCTCGGAGTCCTCAAGACTCTATGAAGACATCCCGTATGAGGTCCAAGAATCAAACGTCCCCGAAGGAAGCTCCGTTTGGCGGATGTTTTTCGATGGCGCTACAAGAACAGGCCCCAAAGGCCAGATCGTCGCAGGAGTGGGGGTAGTCTTAGTCTCCCCCGATCAGCTGGTCATCCAGCGTGCTTACTCTCTTTCGAAGCCGTGCTCCAACAATGTTGCCGAGTACAACGCGCTCATTATGGGACTCCAGCTGGCACAACAGCTGGGGGTGGATCATCTGGAAGCCTACGGCAACTCGAAACTCGTCGTAAACCAGATCCGAGGGCAATACGAGGTTTGCCATGAAGATCTGATCCCTTACCATGAAGTTGCATTGAACATCATTTCAACCTTCACCGGGTTCTTCATCGAACACGTACCTCGTTTACAAAACTTAGAGGCTGATGCTCTGGCTGGCCTCGCGGCCTCATTAGCAGCACCCCTTGGGACTCAACACTACGTCACGGTAGTTGGCCGAGAATTGGTTTGTCCTAAAAACAACCTATGCTTACGAGTGGACCACGCCATGCCGACAAGTACTGGTGTTAATGTCCGAGACTGGAGGTTCCCGTTCATCGACTTCGCCGTCTACGGAATTCTCCTAGAGGACCCGAAGAAAGCCGTCTCAGTCAGGAGACGTTCTCTTCGATTCTATTATGATACAGCCACTAAAATGCTGTACCGACGCTCCTATGATGGGCTTCTCCTTCGATGCCTGTCCAACGAAGAGGCGACCGAAGCTCTTCGAGAAGCTCATGACGGAACTTGCGGAGCTCATCAACCTGGTCCTAAGTTGCAGGATCGACTGCGATGTATGGGCTACTATTGGCCAACCATGGCCGCTGATGCTGTCGACTATGCTAAGAAGTGCCATACGTGCCAACTTTACGCAGACTTCATTCATACGCAGTTAGAACCACTACATCCTACAGTTGCCTCTTGGCCCTTCGAAGCCTGGGGCATGGATATTGTAGGACCGATCACCCCTCCTTCATCAAGGGAGCACCGCTTCATCCTGGCTATTACCGATTACTTCTCCAAGTGGGCAGAAGCAGTCCCATTGGCGAAAGTAAAGAGCTCCAGGGTGGTCAGCTTTATCAAACACCATGTCATTTACCGTTTCGGAGTACCCAGGCGGATCATCCATGATAATGGTCCTCAGTTCATCAGCCATGTTTTCAGCAGATTCTGTGACAAGAATCGCATTCAAAACGTGGCATCAACCGCCTACAATCCGGCAGCAAACGGATTGGCCGAGGCGTTCAACAAAACTATCGTCAGGCTGCTCAAAAAAGTCGTGTCATCCAACAAATACGACTGGGACGAAAAGCTTGGCGAATGTCTTTGGGCCTACCGCACAACGGTACGAACCCCAACAGGTAACACACCATTCTTCCTGGTCTACGGGAGTGAAGCGGTACTGCCTCTCGAGATCCAGATACCCTCACTCTGCGTAGCAATCACAAACAAACTCACAGAAGAGGACAATCAACGTCATCGTCTGCGGGAGCTGGAGGCACTTGACGAAAAGCGTCTCTTAGCTCAATAACGTATCGAACTCTACCAAGCCCATATATCACAGGCTTTCAACAAGAAGGTCAAACAGAGAACTTTTCAAGTTGGCGATCTGGTTCTGGCAGTCAGGAGGCCGATGGTGTTAACTCATAAGACACCAGGAAAGTTCGAGCCCAAGTGGGAAGGACCTTTCATCATTGAGACGGTATACTCAAACGGTGCTTACCGCCTCGCCAAACCCAATGGGGACTTGTTCATGATGCCCATCAACGGCAAGCTCCTGAAGAAGTACTACTCTTGACATCTTTCAGATATGTGCTTCCACAAGGGGATCTATGGACCCAACCATCAGGATTCACAGACAATTCCCTTCCAACAAAACCATACGCTTCCGGAACCCAGTTGTTCCGTAGCATCCTCCAGTAGAAAGACAACCACGTCCACATCACCTCTGAGTTGTCCCTCTACACCCTAAATAGCGGAATCTTACACTTCGTAAGCCTATGCTATCCTTCATGTTTACCACGTCCACATTACCTCTGAGTAAATATCTTGTACAAACAACCCCTGCGTTGTCGTACATTGATCGCAGAACTTCCACGTCTACATCACCTCTGATTTGTTCAGCGTATCCCCCAGGATCACTCCTACCACGTCCATAATACCTCTGAGTAGGAAGATTCTATCATTTGAACCCCAATGATTGCCACGTCCACATTACCTCTGAGCAAACATGTTGGTTCCTTCAAACTTATTATCTGTACCTAAAAGCCAAGGTGCGCAAAAGATAATAGGTCCACACAAATCATCAAGTTCATGATAACAAAAATGAACACATCACAAAAAAGTTGCGTACTTCTTTATTTTCTAAAAAAAAGAGTACAGAGCTACACTATCCCCCAGCAAGAGTTGCAAAAACATAAAAAGGAGAGGCTACAGTCCCTAAACATCTCCAGGGTTGGCTGAGAGCTCTCTAACTCGACGTCTGAAGTCGGCTGCATGAGTCTCCACAGTCGCCAGGACTCGACGCTCAGCTTCTTGACGCATCAATTCAACAGCCTCAGTGGAAGTATCATTCTCATGCTTCTCATCAAGCTGTTGTCGCTGCCGAGCCAGGAAAAGAGCCCGGTGAGTGAAAGTTGCTTCCTCCTTCTTGAACGCTACGTGTTCAGCCTGGACACGTTCGACATCTAACTGGAGTCGGGCCCGTTGGTCCTCAAGGCGGTGCATCTGGGCGTTGATCTCCGCGATATTAGCGTCCAACGCAGCTCGCATTTCCATTGTCTCCTTCATGGACTGAGACAACTGCCCTACCGCAGCCTCAGTCTCAGCCACCTCGCGCTCCCAGATGCTCACAGTAGCCTGGTAGGAAGACTCAATCTCGACGATCAACTTCCCCTTCTCCGTATCTATCAAGACGGAAAGGTCATTTCGCCGGATGCGCTGAAGTTCCGTGAGCCGCTGGTCCAGTTCGATCACCAAAGCCTCCAGGATCTCGGCCATATGGTCGTGGCTTGGTGAACGCGGATCAGCTCGATATAAGGCATTGCCAGAGTTCTTGCCGTCGTAAAGCTCCCGTTGGCATCCATCACCGCAGATACACCCCTCTACAGCATTTTATACACCCCCTCGACGATGAATTTCATATATTCATCTGCGTCCGCCAGCACCTGCGGCGTCATAGCAGGAGTTGGAGGAGCTACTGTAGTTAGCGGACCGGAAGAAGATCCGCCAACCTCAACCTGCGAGATTGGAACCTCGGTATCAATAGACTCTTCATCAACATGGGCCGGACTGCTAACCCGAGGAGCCGAAGGAACAGAGAAAGCCGGCACAGGCATCGAGATAGTACCCGAAGTAGGAGGAGCAACAGAGGGTTCCACACCCTTATCCTTCTCAAGTTCGGAGGAACCACCGACGTCAACGGCCACCTCTTCTGCCCCCAACATCCTATCAGCGGTCAGTACCTCCCCTGGCAGAACGGGAAGATCAACACTCGTCTCCTGGCCCGCCCCGGGAGACAGGACTGGCAGATGAATCTCATCCTTCTCAAGTCCCTCCGTAGGGACAGGATCTGTCGCTACCTCCTAATCGGTAGCCACCTCAATTTCTACGGGTGAGGTCGGGGTAGGACTCGGCAATGACACGGCCGACCTCCCCTCATCATGACAAGGAGGGGAATCAACCCTCTCCTCTGTTCCAACCATATCTGTTGCCCCCGCAACAGACTCTTGCAACGCTGGAGGGACGTCATCGGAAGACGACGAACTCTACCCCACATCATCACCAGGAAGCCTCGTGTCTGCTGGACCCTCGGCATCCAAGGCCCCAGCCGCGGCCTTTATCATCTCGGAAGCTGCTACATCCTTAGTTTCCCTTCTGACATAATCTGGGGATGCTGGAATCTCCGTGACAACAATATCCTCCGGATCCTCCCACATAGGAGACATCATAGTCGGCGGGATGCGCACTTCAGACGAACCCGCCATCTTCTTTGGCCTGCTCCCACCGGATTTTGGAGTACGAGGCTTTCTTTTTAGCGGCTCCTGTACAAAAGGGAAGCATTGATTACATAAAATGTTGAACCCAAACCAGACTATGTGGGGCATCCTTACCTCTGCAGATGCTGAATTCGATGACACCGTCGGTGACGATGTCATCTTCAGCTTCTTTGACGCAGGAGATCCAGCCCCTGCATCTGCACGTCGTTTCGGTTGATCAACCGAAGGTGCAGCCTGACCCACCCCTGGTGGACGGTGTGGTCGAGCCTTAGCCGATACATGTCCAGTTACCGCTAACGGGGTGCCTGCAACGAGACTCATCTCCCTATCATACCCGGAAGGTGCGGCAGCCATAACACAGTAAAACTTGGTGGCCGAGTAAAGAATGGGCGGCCGCGGATCCTGGGCAGGCAGCGTAAAGCGAGCTCCGGTACATTCGGTATTATAGTAATGCCAAGCTCGTGCGCCATCCAGCAAACTTTCAGCATATCCCAGGGTGATACTGGGATTGTCCAACATCAACTGCGCATAACCGAATTGACGTGCAATGCGGCTCGGTAAATACGGTTCCAGGAAGCACTGATTCCTGTTCCGGTACACCAGGTGGGATGGCCGAATACTTTGCAACTAGCGGAATCCCCACGGAGGCAGGGCGGTGGCGTCTTCACCTGAATCCCTTAAGTCTTCGTTGGCCTCAAAACCCAAGAAGATCGGTCCAAATTTGGTGATCTTCCATCCCTGAAGATGGGATAAAATCCTTCTGCAAACAGGGACGCCAGTGTGTGACCAACTCCTCTGGTGGAAACGGTGGAGGAATGGATCTTCGGCCCTATAGTCTTCTTCTGAACCCGGACTCATTATGTTGGGATAGTGTAAAATTAATCACCCCATCAAATAGTGAAATGGCAGTTCAGTACGCGGGACGTTATCTTTCCGACCTCGGTCATGAATCACATTTCCCGCGAACTCGCGTAAACCTCGCAGTAAATTACATACCATCGCGGGGAGTAGAGCCAAGCGCCGGCCAAAGACCAACTTCACAGCTGGCAAGATCAAGTGACGGGTCACTCTCTCTACAGAGCCGGATCCGCCCGGGAAGACATAATCCTGAAGCCAAACCATGAGATACGCGACCAATACTGCTTTTGACGACATTCGATGAGCAAGATGCCAGAAACAGCAGTAGGAGCGTTCATCATACTGCTGGTCCTCGTTTTCCCGGGGATTCTTCTCATCTAACCTACTCATCTCAGAGAGCACTTCACTACGAGAGAGCGCCGGCGGAGTGGAGAACTGGGAGGGATCCCCCTTGTCTTGCCGAAAGACGTAATCTCTCCAAGCAGTCACATGAGGCTGCAATCCGCCCTTGTCCCTCTTCTGCATATAGTAATGGTGACTAGCCACTTCCTTAAAGACGGCCGTCATCTCTTCAGCCTTGTCCCCCAGGACTTGAAATTCTTCGTTGGTCGGAAAATACTCTTCATAGGGTTCCGATCCCCAAGGGAGCTTTGATACCTCATACATCTCATGAAGTGCGAGCCCTAACTCCCCCACCAGAGTAAAAAAGGTCCCGGTATGGATATCAAACATCTCCAAGAGTGCGAGGAACATATGCCTGTTAATGTCAACACCTGTCTGGGTGGCACGAATCGCGGCAGTCAGCCCGATTTCACGGAGCTCAGTCTGGAATCGCGATAAAACCCAGAGTGTCAGTTTATCCCATTTGGAAGCATAATGACACCAACCCTCTACCCGAAACTCTCCTTTAGGGTATGAGCGTTCCATCAACAGCATACGATGTACAAAAGTCAGGGTACTATGGGCAAATGTATCAAGGGGAACATCACTGTAAATGCTCCTAGGGCGTAGAGTCCGCCAGGTGAAAGAAGACCAAGACCGCACTGCGGTCAAAGTATCTTTGTGATCGGAGGTTGAATCAATTTTGATGATGCCAGTCACCGCCCCCCTGAGAGGGAGTAAGATTCCAAGACATCCTTCTCTTGGAAGCAAGACGATAGAAAGCCATCAAAGGCCATTGACGTTCAAGTTGCTTGACGGTCATATGCACTCCTTTTGCTGTGAAAAACCAGTCTTCCTTGACCTTCAACACTGTTGCTTCAGTAGAAGTAAGGCGGTCCCCAAACATGAACTCAGGCTTCAAAAAGGTCACTTTATCAGATATGGCAGATTTCAAAACTCCACGCTCCATCATCCGTTTGAGGAACCCATACTGCTGTTCCCGGATTTGAGTCATTCTCTCGGGATGCTGGTCCAGCGTAATAGCGGCTTGAGCAGGGTTCATCACTTCCTCGTTAAATCTACTCCCGTCTAGCACTCTACGCTCCATCATCCGTTTGAGGAACCCATACTGCTGTTCCCGGATTTGAGTCATTCTCCCGGGATGCTGGTCGAGCGTAATAGCGACTTGAGCAGGGTTCATCACTTCCTCGTTACAATCTACTCCCGTCTGGCAGAGGGCAGTGTCCAAGAGCACTTCACTCAAGAGTGGGATAGGCATCGACACTAGCAAAGATTCGAAAAACCCAGGCGCATCAGCAGCGGAGCTTCGGCACATCATCAGGGCGTGTGCCCATGTGCGTCAGCAGTGCTTCGGCGCATCATCAGGGTTTAAACCCATGTGCGTCAGCAGTAGAGCTTCGGCGCATCTTCAGGGCTTAAACCCATGCGCGTCGGCGGCAAAAACCTCGTCATATCATCAAAAGACTCAAGGTCTATGTGTGTTGGTGTACGTAAAGTAAAACATACCAACCACCTCCGGCCGAACATCGATAGGACGACGAGGAACATCGGCCGCTGCAGCTTTCACAGGTTCTTTTCCTTTGCCCTTGCCGGTACCGCCACGAGGAGTCTTGGGAGCCATTTCTTTGAGAGAAGAAAAGTTAGGGTTTCTGAAGAAGAACTCTAAAGAAAGCAAAAGCAAGGAGAAGAAGAACTCTCTCTCTCCATCTCTTGCCTATTTATAGGGCTTGGTCGTACGCGTGAACCGATGACGAGTGATCTCAGTCGTCGCCTCGGGTTTTATGAAGGATAACCACAAATAAAACCAAAAGATCATCATTAATCTTTTCGGTTACCGAGGCATCATCATCATCATTAACTGAGAGGAGCATGCGCTCGAACAGGCATGCGCCCCAACAGTCATGTGCCCTGACCTCCATGCTTCTTATTCAAAGTATTCCAAAACTTATCCAAAAGTTTTGAAAACTTTGAAGGGGGTCTTGTAGAAGCATGGAATTTTACAACCAGAAAGCCCATGCGCCAGACACTACATACGCCAGAGCTCGGACAAAATACTTTACAGCAAAAATAACAGATATAGACATGGAAAGAGAACTTTTTATTTCACATATAAAAGTCTTACATGTCTGGAGAAGGTTGTACAAAGGAGAATTTCTACAAAGGAAAGATCCTAAGTCTACGGCCAGCAGCCACCATGCGCCTCAAGACAGGCGCAGCAGTCACCATATGCCTCCAGTCAGGCGCAGCAGTCACCATGCGCCTTCAACCAGGCACATCTCACCATGCGCCCTCAGCAAGGTGCATCATTTTTAGCAGCTCAGTTATGTGCATCCCCAGTTATGTGCATCCCTTCAGCAGCCCAGTTATGTGTCGCTCTTCCAGCCAGGCTCACCTGATAAATGCTTCGACTAATGAAGCATTTAACCCTCTGGCTGGAACCGAGGAAGAGAAGAGCACCGCAAATCTATGGCCAGGAGAGGCTTCGAAAAAGCCTCCAAAGACCAAGGAAGACCGTAATCGAAATACGGCTAAAGGAGCAGCTTTCAACACAACCAGAGTGGGCAACACCCACTTTGAAGGAAGAAAGAACCTAGCACCGCCATTCCGATCTACGGCCCTTCCGGAACAACGGAGACGAGGCCCAAGCATCCCTATCTTTGGATGCAACAGGCACCTTTCGTCTGCCTCGGAAGCCCTCGACTCCGTCTTTTGGATGTAACAGTCACCTTCAAGTGCATCAATGATGACATGGCGTCTCATCTTCACCCTCGGGAGCACTTCGTCCACAGAGTGCACTCGAGTACCCAAGTTCATATTGGAAGTACGTGAGAGAACGAGAAGCAAACCTTCTCTCCATGCCACTATTTATAGGCCGGGCAGATCAAACCCACGCGCCAAGTGGATGGCTCTCCGAATTCTGTGCAATGAACTTACATTTAATGGATGAACCGGACGCCTCGAATTCAGCCAAATGGCTATTTAAAGCACTCGAGGAACGAAAAAGCCGCACGCGCCCTTCGACTTCAGGCGCATCACACAGACGTGCCCTTCAGAACCAAGCACATCACAGAGGATGCACCCCCATGCGTCCCCATACCCAGTAGAACGCCAATCGACGTACCCTCTCAGCTGTCCATCGAATGTCAGAAACATTAAATGCTGAACTGACAGAGTTGGCAGCACACCTCCCAAAGTCTGAACGGTTGACAGCTTTTTCAGAAAACGAAGCATCAGCAACGTCAGCATCATCATGACTTTACTCCGACGGCTACTGCCACATGGCCACTCAACCATCCGCATGCGCCTCTATAGCCATGCATCCAAATCTGCTTGTGCCTCAGACTCTTCACTGATCCCTAAAGACAGAAAAAAAGTCTCTATTTTAAGCTCTACATGCGCCTCAAAAGCCATGCGCCCCAGACTGTTCTCTGATCCCAAAAGACAGAAGAAAAGTCGCCTGCATGCACCTCAAAAGCCATGCGCCCAGAATGGTTCGTAACTCGTAAAGGTTACGAGCCAAAGTCTCCTCATGCGCCCAATCGTAGGCGCATCCTACCAGATCATTCCCCACCAAATTCGAGATCTTCGAGCCATGAGTCGATGACATGTGTCCTTTGACTCAACTCATCCAAGATCTCAATAACAGAAAGATCTTCTTCTCTGCTACGTGCCGGCTCACAACAGCAACATGAAGAAGTCAACCCCTCGATCAGGGCACATCACCCATGTGCCACCATCAGCAATCTCCATGTAGCATCCCCACGCACCGATGCATCCTACATATGTGCGCATAAGCAGCCAACCTGCCCAGCTATAAATAGAGGGATCAATTCCTTCTTACACCTACACACGGACAAGACAGAGAACACCCGACGAAGGAACATATCACCAGAGAGACAGATACAGACACTCAACGTCTTCCTCCTCTCAGCCAGCTCCAGCACCCAGAGCAATCCAAACCTTCAGAGAACCGATAACCGTCGTCAGCTCGTCAATGGAGTCAACACATTACCACTCGCTCCATCGGCACAAGGGACCCAGATAAACAAAAGTGTACTCCTAGGACTACGTCTAAGTCCTATATTGTAACATTGTTCTGTTTGTATTGAAATTTGTAATCAAACAATTTTAATGGCAAATACCTTACAGTTGGTCAAACAAGTTGTCGATTCGTGGCAAAGGATACTTGTTCCTTACGGTCGCCTTGTTGAGTTCACGAGAGTCGATGCATAGCCGCATCGATCCATCATTCTTCTTCACGAACAATACGGGAGATCCCCACGTAGAGATACTAGGGTGAATAAATCCACGGTCTAACAACTCTTATAATTTCACCTTCAGCTCCTTCAGTTCTGCTGGAGCCATTCGGTAAGGCGCCTTTGATATCGGCCGCGTATTCGGAAAAGTGTCGATGCTGAATTCTATTTCTCGATCCGACGGCATTCCAGGTATCTTGTCAGAAAAAACGTCTGGAAAATATGCCACAACATCAGTCTGTATTGTGTTTGTATTATCCTTCCGTGTGTCTCGAACTGATGCCAAGTATCCCCACAGCCGGAACGCAGCATACACGTCACCGAGATTACAGATACTATCATTGCCATCTTCGAGACCGTACCGCACGAATAGGAGAACTCTGTCTCGCCAGGAATACGAAACACCACTCTCTTCTCCGCGCACTCGATCGTTGCGTGACAAGCGCCCAACCAATCCATGCCCAGGATTATGTCGTACTTTTTGAGGTCTAGTACGACGACATCCAAGGATAGATTTCTTCCCCCGATGCAAATGTGGCCATCCCTATAAATAAAGTTTACAGGCATATTGACTCCCAACGGAGTGCTAACGTAAATGTTTATATGTAGTGATTGCATGGTTATTTTATTTTTTTCCGCATAATCAGCAGATATGAAACTATGCATCGCACCCGAATCGAATAGTACTTGAGCAGGTATATTTTTGTATAGTAATATACATGTTACAACAGTATCAGACCCAAATGCCTCATCTCTAGTCAATGCATAGACTCGGCCTTGCGCTCCATGGCGTTGATTCGGCGGGTTCACTGGTACCGCATTCGCACCTTGCAGTGTAGGCGCTTTATACGGATTTGGAATATTTGATTTGGCTTTCCTCCCTGACACAATTGACTAAAGTGGCCTAACTCGCCACACTTGAAGAATGTTCTCAGTTTATAATCGGGATCTCGGTGCCCACGCTTACCGTATCTATTTCAGTGTGGTCCGCCATGGCCTCGGTTATCAAATATATTCGGACGTTTTGATACTCCCGATCTCCCGATGTCGTTAGGACGATTGTTTAAGTGGTTACGGACGACAGGCACCCCTTTGTGACATACGGCCAAAGATCCGCTCACTATAAAGTACGACTTCGTAGGATTCACGATAAGTTTGGCATCGTTGTTTCATAACGTCCCTACACAATAAGTTTGGCATCGTTGTTTCATAACGTCATTAAGGCCCTGTTGAAAATGCTTGTACCATTCTTCTTTGTTGGGCAGGAAGGCACCGGCAAATTTTGTAAGTTTTGAGAAGCTTGCATCATAATCTTCAACAGTCATGTTTCCTTGCCTCAATATCATGAACTCATCCCCCTTCTGTCGACGGATGGAACGAGGAACATATTGCTCAAGGAAGGCTGCCTTGAACACTTCCCAGGAAATCTTTGTGTTGGAATCGGTTTCACAGATCTCCTATTTCTTTGTCGCCCACCAGTCGTGTGCTCTCAGTTGCAGCTGCAGCGTCGCACAGGCCACCCTCTGGGACCCTTCGATGCAGAGAAGATCAAACAAGTCCTCCATTTCAGCGAGCCATCCCACTATCACATCGAGCTCTGCTCGGCCGTTGAAGGCGGGTTCATTTTGCGGAACTCCTTTACTTTGAGCATGGAAGAAGAATTTATCATTTGCGGTTGAGCTTCTTCTTCCTCGTCTTCTTCTTGATCACCTTGCTTCTCCTCGGGTACCACGTCTGTTGCCTTGGTATTACCAGCCATCTTGCTCACTATCTGAGTCAGGACGTTCATCTGCTTCTGCTGCGCATCAAATTGGGCTTTAAATTGCATTTGAAGCTGTTGCTGCTGCAGTTACATCAACTGTAGCATTTTCTCCATTGTCGTCTCGCTAGGGTCCGTACTCTTTGTGCTCGACGTACTATCCACGGTTTGGGTTGTTGTGCCAAAATTTTTCTTATCTCGCTTAGTCATTCCTATAAAACAGTGTAAACCCGTTAGTATTTTTTAAAATATCTACGGGCTTACCTGTATGGAACTTTTATTTCATGCAGTATGTCGACAAGCATTCAATCGAGCCATCGCAACGAACATTCCAACAATGAAACATCTTTCGAAAATCTGAGGAAACATAACTATGCTCTGATACCAATTTGTCACGTCCCGAGTCAGCAAACGTTCGTCCCCGATGTTATTTTGTCGATTCGATCGTCCTCGCTAAGGCGTGATGTCGTACGAGTCTGGAGTTGCACTCGTACAAGGCAAGAACGTTACGTTGTTTTGCATATTAATACGCCAAGTTGAAACTTCACAAATCACTTCAGAATATAAGACACAGTATAGGAAGATAGAAATTTGTTTTTCATTCATAGCTTGCAACAAAGTGCAAGTCATAATTACATTGGATGCCGGTGCGGCTACATTAATTGAAAATGAAATAAAATATACTCGATAAGCTGCCTGAACTAACACTTGTCGTTCCATACATTCGCCCCTTTATACATAAGCCGTCGATCGAATTGGCTTCAAAATACTTCAGCATAGGAAGAGATTCAAAATGCCTCTCCGTACTTCAGCTTCAGTTTAGTTTAGAGCGCCTGTCGCACCTGGGAAAATTGGGGGAGAGGATTAGCACACTTGCTAAGTGGACGAGACGAACCAACTCGTCTAAACCGACTCTGATTGTTAAGATAGGCATGCTTTAGAGTTGTCTTTTTATTTAGAACTAAATGAATTCAGTTCACATCGATAGCCATCTTTGAGTAATAAAGCATACAAAAAAAAGCATAATAATTTATCACGTTTCTTACCACGGTCGTGCTCGTCCCTGCATAAAACAGAAATAGTAATTATACCTGTATAAAACAATAGATGAGCATGCTACTATCTTACATGTGGTCATTGGTGTTATGCACCACTAGGGACTTAATCAAAATTGGCATACGACGCTACCCTTTCAGCCTAGATTGCAAGCCTTACTGAAGGTCCCGCGTGCCTCGCGCCGAAGCACAATACTTTATTCCCCCTAGGACGAATCGGTTCCGATGCCCCGGATACCATTTCGAGGAAAACGAACTTGTGCACAAGCTGTCCATGACCATGCCTATGCGTGAACAATTTAATATATGCAAACAGTTTTGTATAGCGTGGACAGTATCGAACGACATTATCATTTCTCGCAACTCATGCAACGATTCATTTTCCCTAAAGTCGTACTCCCGATTTAGCGTCCCGTGGGCACCGAATTGTCCGAGGCATCATAACCCATGATCAACGTTTTATTTTATTTTACAGCACGTGAAATAGTCTATCTTTTTACTAGAACCTTAAAATTTCTGGATTATGTGATAAACTTGTATTTTTCAGAGTAGATTACTCTAAATCGATACGTTTTTCCCGAGTTCTTGAACAGTGGATTGGCATGCAATTAACTTGGCATCGTTCGATTTGAATGAATTCGAGGCAAGGAATTTGTTTGTGGGACAGAGTAGAAGGAAGGTCCGAATCACCCACCGATTTCTTTGCTCGTGCCGATCGTCGAAGCGCTTTGCAACGTCAAGCTTTAGTTACGCGAGATCCTGTAATGGCACCAACACTTTGTTAGAGTTCCTTCTTTTTCCCTTGCTTCAAAATTTGTAATTGCATCCAGAAAAATGACGCGAAAGCACTTCATCAAAACCCAGCAGCAAAAGCTCCAAGAAAACCATACATCGGTCCGGTCCCGTCGAAGGGACTCTTATATAGAGCTCACTCGCCGAGACGCTGCCCGCTGCATCTAGGACTTATTCCAACAGAAGTCGTTCCATTACTTGGATCAATTCTCGTAACTTCCGTCCAAATCGATTTGAATCGATGCCGCAAGGCGTTATCATTTACCAAGCCTAGAGATCGAGTCAGATGGTCATCTAAGTTCCCGACCGATCTGACTCGTCGTAAGCATATTATGAAGTCCGTCGCCTATCGAAAGCGGGATTGTAACACCCAGTTTTCCAGATGAGGGTAATTTTGAAATTATAATTATTTTTATTTTTCTTTATTTCATATTATGATTTTTGGAAATTTTTAATCATTTTTAAACTATTTAAAAACTGTTTTAAGTCATGACTTGCGATTTTGATGTGCTGCTAGTGAAACCCGAGAGACTGTCTGACCTAGAGCCTAACCAAGTGATTAGGGATATTTATTTATCATTTTTAGCCTAGGGGTAATTTGGTCATTTTGGCTTATTAGAATTATTGATTAAAATGTGGAATTGGTGAATTCTAGTTTGACTTTGACTTGCTGAGACTAGTGGACTAGTCTAGAACCTAACCCTAGCCATGGAAACCCTATCCTAACTTGAGTTAACTTATTTTAGTCATTAGAGATTAGTTTTAGAATGAGGGGATTGGGTTTAGTGAATTTAAGTCATGACTTATGGTTTTACGAAATGACTTATGACTTAATGATTTAATTAATCATGACTTAAACCTATGGGCCAATTTAGGAAACCCTAACCCTAATTTTGCAACTTATGACCTGCCATATGAGAGCCCCTTCCTATTTAATGACATGTTGAGGAGTTCTTGCCTCTTTTAGAGCTTGACCTAGTTTTGAAGAAAAGGTTTTTTTTCCCCTTCCAAAAATTCCTATAAATTTATTTTAATCCTAGTCTTTTGCATTATGACCTAATTCCTGGTTGTTTATTATTTTTGGATGTTAATCTCAGTTTTGGGTTCATTTGGAGCTTTGGAGTTGGCATTTGGAATCTTTCCATTGGGGCTTTCTTGGAGGATTGACACACATAGGTAAACACCCTCAAATTATGTTTTAATCCTGATTTTAGTGCACGATGGCTTAGAAATAGGTGTCCCCTAGCTACTGTAGGAATTTCGTGTCATTTGTATTAAGTTACGTGTCCGTATCGGGCACGTATCGAACCTATAGGCTAGGTGTTCGACGAAATGCCCGAACCGATTCGATTTGCTATTTTTGCAAATCTACTTGTACATAATCCTATATCTAGATATATTTGTTAATTTTTGTGAAGAGTGTTAGGTATTTTGGTGTCTCGTTGTGTCGGATTCTCGAGTTGGACACGCTATGCACGCACGTACACTGTGTCCTGCATCTCGGGGCTGAGAACTCCCGACACAGGACACATGGACACGCCAAAATTGGTGAGCATGATAGGGCAATATCTGCCACCATCCTCCCAAAGTTTGGGTCGATATGGTTGCGTGTGCGAGGAGAAATCCTTCCCGCACTGGCCGTGCGGCCTGTCGATGCGCGCGCAAAAGTGCTACTGATACGTAGTTGAAACCGACACGACACGTGACGTGGACACAATTCAGTCACATGGACACGTACCCCTACCCTAGGCGTGCATGTGTGCACAGCCACGTGTCTCCACGTGGCTTGTGTCGCGCACGGGACACGCGTGCATGCGTGCACGATGTTGTGCGCTGTGCAGTGCATGTGTACGTGTCTGTGAGTGTTTGGACACGTTCGTGTCCACTTGGTGGGACACGAATACCTTGTTTGGCACGTGTACACTTGTTATATATATTACCAACCAATTAATTAACATATTAACCTATTTTTAGTATTCGAAATTGAATTCCCCTATTATGACTGATACGCGATAACAGTTTTGAAACCTGAGTTTAATTCTCTGTTTAAACTATTTTCTATGTTTAATTTTCATGTTAAATTCACTTATACATGTGTATTAAACTATTACAATGTTGATTGATGACTGGTGTTAGGTTTTTAGTTTTCGAAATTGGTTTTGATAGATTGAACTAATGCCTTGTGCAGTCCTCAAATTCCTGAACTTAAATTCCAGTTTCAAACTGATTTTAATGATTAATTTCCATGTTTGAATCCTTATACATGTGTATAGTTCCAGCTAGATAGGTTTGGCATGATAGATTAGGTTTTGTGATCAAGTATAGGATTTCGAATGTGGAATGGTTTGCTGAAATACATAACTATTCCACAAATCCTATACAGGCAATACAATATTTATATATAATCAGTAATAATGACATAATATTATATAATAATAATCTCAATGGTGTTGATAATTAAAATAATAATAATAATAATAATAATAATAATAACCATAATGAATTACAATATCCCATAATCGACATTGCATCTACTTAAAATATGCCTACATGGGCTTGGATGTGGTTCGGCCCAGTTCGGATTCAGTTTGACTAATTTGGTGCGACCGGGTCACCTAGACATCAAATAATATTAATAATGAATAATAACTATTTATAATGGTCATGTCACAACTTACTCTGGTTTTCCTAGTTAGGACATCACTATGGTTCGGCCTTCCCCTACCCTGGCTAAACACTAGTCAAAGCACGCCACTGCACTATCCGTACCATGATTCCTAGTCGTTTGGTGCTCCAAAACTCAACTATGGCTAAAGTCACCCACTGTAATAATTAACTAAATAATTATTTATAAAAAACATAATGCACCATTTTAATCAAATAAATAAAATAAAGAAATACTCCAAAAATTTTCAGGAAGGGGAGCTACAAATCTACCCACCTTAAAAATAATTTCGTCCTCGAAATTCTAATTCATAACTACCCCTTAAAAATTAGAGTCTACTATTACCTTAATCTCCGAAATTTTAATTCCTCAAAACATTTTATAACCGTCTAGCCATTTTATAATTTCGCATACTTGAGGACTTCTACCCACCTTTGGTCACACTACTCCTCAAAATACGGTCACTAAAATCTTATAATTTTTTAACTAGTTGCTAACAATCCTACCAACATATATCTAGGGCATATAACATCTATAATCTCTCATATCTATCAAACAACCAAATATTCAAAATCAAGCAATATTCTAATATAACTTAAGAATCTCTGATGAATTCTAGACAGCACGATCATTCGTCACCCCGAAATAGGAAGGGACGAGAATCAACGGTACGAAAAGCAAGAAAGTATAATCGAGAGCAAATATGGGATTTTCAAGGACGTAGAGAATTTCTAGGAAAAAATTTAAGGCAGTGTGGATTGAGATTTCTAAGGGTTTAGTCAGTTGCGCAGGCTCATACCAGTACAGTTACGTAATCGGTACGATATGCTCTGACCTGCATGGGCCACCACAAAAACTTGTCACGACCCGCACCCGGTTTTCGGACGCGAGCTCGTGAGCAAGCCAGCTACGTATCGAGCGGACTCCAGCCCGATTCGAGTACGTATAAGCTGTCAAGGTCATGGGTATCATGTCTAATCTAAACTATATCTCAATCCACATGAATCATATAATCAAGAAAGAACAAGTATGGGTCATGGTCTGCAGCCCATTAGCATATTGTTCGATTAGACTCCAAGAATGATATGAGTCTATAAATAAGCAGAGTATATCATGGTACTGAATATAAAGCACGAAAAAGATAATAAAGAATATCACAAGCAAATACCTGTATCATATATCGCAATCCTCTACCATCCTGCTCTGCTAACTAACTCCATGCAGTCGCTAAACCTGAAGAGATCATCAGGTCCTCAGAGGACTAGCAAGATACATAATATACAAGCCAACATGTAACAGTAAAAGGAAGCAAGAAACAATCAAGGACATCCAACGAGACAACATGGACCAAGACACAAGATCTAAAGACAAGGATCCTAAGACACTGGCATGCCATACTAGAAATGGCTGGCTATAAACTGCAGTCAAGGCAAGTACTCACAATCTATAGTATCTCAATCGCTGTCAAGGCAAGTACACACAACCAAGATGGTAGCCAATCCTAGTATAAAATCCTATAGACCATAGTCAAGGTAAGTACTCATAATCTATAGAATGTCAAAGTCAAGTCCCACTCAAGTCATGTCAAACCAAGTCAAGTCAAGTCATAATCAAGTCGAGAAAATCGTGGTGTAGGACTAGACGACTCTATCAAGCAATACGTATGTAACTAATACAGTGTAACCGATAGAACTATCATAACAGAAAGGAACAAGAATGTACAAGCAACTAGAAACATGTAAAGTAAAACATGACGAGTGTACAAGACATGGAGTAAAGCAATCACGAATGTAGGAAAAAGAACAGTAGCAAGAATGAACATGCATATAGATGATGCTGTACAAGTTGGCAAGGTATACTTGCCTGGAGGGTGCACGCAGAACCAACAATGTATCGCCAATCACAAGTCAGAAAGTCCAAGTCATCACACTATCGTTCGAATATATTCACAGGGGGTGGTTCGAATAGTGGGAATGTTCACATGTCTAATCAAGTATTTCCCCGCCCAGTCTAATACAAATGAATCCATAATCCAACATATAAGACGAATACAAGTCCAACCAACATATGAAGATACGAATAGGGTGATTCGAATAGTGATTCGTATGGTGATTCGTATGGTGATTCGAATAATAGAGGTAAGACGAGTAAGTATGTGTGTCGCATACATGGATTCAGCAATAATAATACGTGTTTGTAACAGAGAAATCACATACAGCTAACTAGAACTGAAGTACAGTAATTGACAAGTAAATGAAAGAACTATCAGAGAATGTACTCGCCTCGTATCTGAATGTCTGAAGTAAATGTATTATCCAAGATGAGATACCTGACTCCTAGTTAGAGCAACACAAGTCAAGATATATACAGGAGATGATAAATGTAATCTACAATGCATCTGCATGCTGTCTAGGTCGAACTAGACCAAAGTCAACTCTCGGTCAACTCTAGTCAACTAGACTAGTCAAACTAGGTCAACTAGGTCAAGCCCTAGCCCAACAAGTCTAATAAGTCTCACTAGGCCTAACCAAGCCTAGTCTAGCAATCATACACCAATCACAAGGCTATACAAGCTAAACACAAACCACACATCAAGGCACATCCATATTTTGTTATTTATCATGGAGTTTATATATGGCTATATGTATATGTGATTTCATATATTTACAACATTTTACAATGAGAGCAAGTTAGAGAGGGAACTAGCATGTAAGGCTATGTGTGTGAACATGGAGGTGAAATGGAAGGCATAGGCTATACTATCTATATGTTAATTACATATCAAACATGCTAACACAACAAATTATATATATAATGTATATTATATAGGTATTCAATTTAGGCACTCTATATTAAGCTTACAATATTAGGCATTCATGAACTATATATATATATAGTACATAACTTTTATGTACATACATGCATCCATTATCTCATTTATCAAGCATTTCCTTCATGACATACATGTTCCCATAATCACATTATTATATATCATACATAGGGAAATAGGTACATGTGCTTGTGGGTGTCTAGGTGTATATGGACATGTAATCTTGTGTGTGTGCAATTGTGTGTGCTAACATGTGGGTAATGTGACAATGTGTGATAGCTAAAATTTAATAGGAAAACAGTTGCATACATTAGTTACAATGGGTATGAGTGTGTGTGTGTGTGTTAGGCACTTGTGTGTGGATGTGATAAAGGAAATGGGAAAAATCTGTGAACAATGCACATGTATAGCAGTGTCTATAGGAATCAGTCCTAGGTTCTCATGTGTAGGTGTGTGTGTGCAATTGATAGTTGACAGTGTAGGGATCACATATGTGTGTATGTGTATTAGTTAAAGGATGACAGGAAAGGAGGGTGTGCAAGAGTGTCAAGGTATCACATGTGTGGCTTGTGAATGTGAGAGGGTTAGCAAGAGTGTGTTCTCAGTTATCAATATTTGTAAACTGGAAATCTCAGGAATTTAATGATAGGTAATCACAGTTTCACTTCTTAGGCTATTTGCTACCAGTCTTATTTACAGTTAAAGAAGGGGAAAGCAATATTAGGTTTAATACATTGGAATGTCTTCTCAGGTTATTTACATTGGTATTCTCAGGTTCTCAGGAACCTGAGAACAATTGATATGTCATTCTATCAGTTAAACTCAGTGTGTATAATTCTGGGAAAAAGACTAAACTAATCTCCCAACCCTCTCTCTGATACCACATGGTATCTGCATATCTAGTAAGCATCAGGACAGGTAAAGGGGTCTGCTGATAGGCCAATGCAGGCAATGATGCAAACAAGGGTTATTTGGAGTATACAGGTTAATGACATGGGTGTCAATTTCAGGGTATATGGGTCTGTGATATGGGTAATTCTCAGGAAAATAAGTAAAATAGCTAAATCCCCATGAACCAACCCAATATATACATACATGTATATATATATCATCAATTCATTAATCAACTAAACATGGGTGGTGAATTAACATGGCAAATATAATCATTCGAAATCAATTTAACAGGAAAAAAATAGAGTTCAGGAATTTAGTGAACCAATAGAAATCAATTCAATGTAATGACAGTTAGCTAATGCATGAATGGATTAACATGGCCATATGGGCATAATTTTCAGTCTACAAGCTGGAGTTAATCTCAGAATTTTTGCAACATATAAACCCAAGTTCTCAGTTTTATAATAAAAACTGATTCTCAGTTATTACATACCTAAAACCAGATCTTTCATGTTTGAATTAAACCCAAAAAACTCAGTTTTACCATGAATCAGAAAAGAGTATCAGGAGAACCCATTCAGACATCAAATTCAAATCGAAAACCCAAATAATCAATAACTAAAGTGTGCAGTAGGTAGGTACACATCAACCGTGTCATGGGGGATGAATTCGTGTCCACAAACTGGACACGAATCGTGTCCAAATCAGAAAACTAAAAGAAAAAGTGCACTGTGTGTCAGTGAACAATGAGAATGCTAATTAACATATAAATTCATGCTAATATTACATTTAAATGGTTGGTAATGTGAGTACTAGATGTTATTGTGTTTTACAGGCCGTGTCGTGTCCACAAAAGTGGACACGACGTATCCAAAACATGAATTTCACAGAGTATTAAAATACACCACAGGCAGCCTCGTGCAGAGGTGCCGATGCTTTGTGGACACGACACAGCTCACATGGAGCCACGTGTTCGTGTCCACATGTAGCCCAAGTATAGGGCTACACGTTCGACACCCTGACACGTCACCACGACGTGTCCTGGGGCGACACGAAGCCCGTATCAGAAACGAACTGTACTGCGTGCAGTTCAGTGTAAAACCCGTGCACGTCCAATTACGTGTCCGACACGACACGAGGACTCACCAAACTTGATGGGGGTCATGTCAGTGACTGCCCCCACCCTCGTGTCAAGTGGCACGAGTCCACGTGGCAAAATGAGAAAGAAAACAGGGGGTGGTAGCAGGGCACTGAGCGCGCGTGTCGTGCAGCGTGTCCGACCCAATTTTGGACACGAAAATAGTATCAAACCAACCTCAGTCTTCATGAAATATATTCCACACATTAGGAGCTTTCAAAATATATAATTTGTTTTGAAAATGGAGAATAAAAAGTTCATTGAGGCATTACATCAAACACTTAGCCTAGGAAATGGATACGTGTCCGATACGGACACGAAATGGACATCAATTCCTACAAAACTTAGGTTACACCTAGGGGAACCCTAAATGGATGCATTTATGTAAAGAAAACATAAATTTAACTATGTATGAGGGCATTTACCTATTGAGTGAAAACTCAATGAAAAACCTAGAATAGGAGGGGTGTCCTCTTCACTTGGGGGTGCCAAATGCTTGTGTAACCTTGCTAGCTAGCTTCCCTTAGCATCCTCAACAGTAGGGGATTCCAATGCAAGAAATTTGGCTCAATTTGGAGTTGATTTGGATATTTGGGGAGAAGTTTAGGGAAGAACACAAAAGAGGCAATTAAAATGAATTAAAAATGGTGCAAATGATTAATGTGTTGCATTTATAGAGGGGGAAATTTGTGATGGCTGTTGAAAACATTAGGGTTAGGGTTTAGGATGAGTGGCTAAGGTTTCTCCAACAATTTCTAAGGCTTCCTATTGGTTAAGGCTTCTTTTCACAAATATCTCAAAAGAAAATATCTTTCCTAATAATATCTAGATATTACACTAATGTGATTACTTAATTGAAATCCTCTAACTTAGCTTCTAGGGTCATGGTTAACATCTAGATTAGGCTAACTTCTAGGTCAAGTCTCAACAATTTAACTAACACATATTTAATTAATATAATTCACAATTTCACAAAAGTGTCAAAATGACCAAAATACTCCTAGGCTTAAAAATAGAAATTTGAAATCCTAAATACATGATTAGGTCTCCTTGGTCATGATTAGTCTCTAGGCTTAGCAAAACTAGAGTTTAACTAGTTAACCATCAAAATCACAATTCAACATTTTAAATAGTTTTAAAATAATTAAAAATTATCAAAAATCATATCATGACTAAAATAATCTTTATTAAATGATTTAAAATACAAAAGTTCAAAATTACCCTCATTTAGAAAAATGGGTGTTACACACATAACAATGGATTTCGTGTCACGACTGCCTCGATCCCAAGGAGGAAAGGATGCTATTTGGGTAATCGTGGACCGACTGACGAAGTCAGCTCACTTTATCCCCTTCAAGGTTGGTCTATCCACTGAGAAGCTGGCAGCACTGTACATGCGGCATATCTACCGGATTCATGGAGTTCTGGTAAGTATTGTGTCTGACAGAGATACTAGATTTACCTTTCACTTTTGGAAGAGTTTGCATGACAGTTTGGGAACACAACTGAAGTTCAGCACCGCCTACCATCCCCAGACTGACGGGCAATCAGAGAGAATAATCAAGACGCTAGAAGACATGCTGAGATCCTGCGTCTTGGAATTTGGAGGGTCTTGGGAAGACCATTTGCACTTGGTAGAGTTTTCTTACAACAACAGCTACCAAGCTAGCATCGGTATGACACCGTTCGAGGCACTCTATGGACGTCGTTGCCGCACTCCACTTGCTTAGGACGACGTCGGAGAATGAGTATTGATTGGACCTGAGATGGTGACCGATGCAGCAGAGAAGGTAAGAATGATCAGAGACATGCTCAGGATTGCCCAAGACAGACAGAAGCATTGGGCCGATAGCAGCCGACGGCCGTTGGAGTTTGAAGAAGGCGACAGTGTGTTTGTTAAGATCTCTCCTACCAGAGGAACCATCCGTTTCGACAGAGCAGGAAAGTTAAGCCCCAGGTATATTGGTCCTTTTGAAGTACTCAGCAGGATTGGAGAAGTGGCTTATCGGGTGGCTCTACCCCCAAGTCTCGAGGGCGTCCACAACATCTTCTATGTTTCGCAGCTGAGATGCTACATCCCGGACCCGAGCCACATCTTGGACCATTCGGAGCTGGAAATTGGACCCAGCCTTACAGTTCCAGAGAAGCAAGTGGCAATTTTGGACAGAGGTGAGAAGAGAACCAGGAACTCTGTGACACCGATAGTCAGAGTCATGTGGCGGCACAACTCGCCAGACGAGTCGACCTGGGAGAGAGAAGACCAAATGCGGGAGCAGTACCCGTACTTGTTTGAGACTTAAGGTAACCCCTAACCCTGCCTTTAATTTCGAGGACGAAATTTTCTAAGGAGGGAAGATTGTGAAACCCAGTTTTGAATATGAATTAATATTAATATTATAATATTGTTATTATTATTAGTGGTATTATTTATGAGTTTTTAAAAATTAATTTCAAAAATAATAAAGTTGGATTTTTGGTCGTTGACCAGACCCGAGCCCGGACCCGATTTCCGAAACACAGACCCGGACCTAATCCTTTTCTTTTGAAATCTATTTTTTTTAAAAATATATATTTCTAACTCTTTGGAGCTGGTCCAAGTTGGACCAGATCCCCACTCCCCCTCACCCACGTTCTCCTCCCCCCTCACATCTCTCCCAACAATTACTCACGTACACCCACAGCTCACCTCTCTTTCCTTCTTTAAACACCACACACACCTTCCCACCACCAACTCCATTACTCACTCTCCCTCTATTTCCTCCAGAGGAGAACTTCCCTCTCCCCTCACAAGCTTCCCTCTCCCCCACAAGTTTCCCTCTCCCTCAAAACCCCCTGAGACTCGCGCTCCAGCGCCCTCGGCCGACCCCTGTGCGGCGCCCGAACCCCTGTGCGGTGTCCGACCCCGGCGCGCCACCGCAGCCCCGCGCCTCCCCGTGCCAACCCGCGCGGCTCCCGCGGTCGACTCCCGGCCACCCGCGCACCGTCCTGACGGTCTCCCGCCGACCCCCGACTCCGGTGGCCGTGCCCTAGCCCCGACCAGGCCGCGCCCTCCAGTAATTTCTCTGTGACCTGTAATTTTGTAGCGTAGGTTTTCTGTTCTCTGGTTTTGCGAGTTTTTTTAGCGTACGCGTAAATCAAAAATAAATATTATTTTGAATCAAAAATTAATGAAGTTTTCTCATATTAAAATTTACAAGTTTTAATATTTAACAACGATCATGTTTTTCTCATTAAACAAGAAATATAGTTTGTAAGTATAATTACGAGAATACAAAGTTTTAATCAATTAAATTGGTAACTACGAGTTTTTCCAAAATACAAAGTTAAATTGATCTTTCCCTCGTTATTAATTTTAACGTACCGATAATCGCATTTTATTCGTGTTTAATAAATGAAGATTAAAATTGATTAGGACACAATTAGAGATTTCAACTAGCATAGTTAGCTTGGTAACCCTGGATTCTGAGTCAACTTCTCGAATGTAGGATTTCGAGGACGAGTCTAAATCCCATCTTGAAGTCTTCAACCTTTCCAGTCCAGTCCATTTTGAGGCAAGTACATTTTGTGTTAGTTTACAGTTATTTAATAATCGCTTTACTGTAAGTTTAAACCACGATGCAACACGAAACTCTCTCTGAGAGTACTGACTGAGTGACTGTTGGGTACTGGGGGAATAGTGTAATATTTATGACCACATCCAACTGATAACTTAGAACTGTATTAGCTTACCCCTCTCTCACACGGGGATAAGCCATATCGTATCAATAGGATACTACTGTACAACCCAAGCCGGTCATATTCATTGCCTATTCAAAATCACACTGTTTTACTGTTAGAAAATTGTTCATTTCTAAATTGTTTAAAAGTGCATGATTCTATTATTATTTTTAACTGTTCAAATTAGCATGAATTGTACTTTGCTCCCTCCTGACTGGAGATATATTTTTAGGGAATATTGAAGATGCTAAGCTGTTAATCAACAGTTATTACGACCCGGTTCTGTACCAGTGGTGCTGCCAGAGTCCCCTTTGGAGGACGCAGGGACTAAGGCCGATGAGCCGACAGTTTAGCTAGATTTTCTTTTTCCCAGTTTTGTTGTCTATTTGAAAAATTCTGTTTATTTGAATTCAGTATTTATTTCAGTACTTTTAAATTCCCGTTGTATTTATTTCAAATGTTTAATAAAGTTTCAATTCCCGAATATTGAGTTGTGACAAATATAGATGTTGTTGTTGTGGTTACCTGCTAATGGAACAGCTTACTGCCGCCGTCTCAACAATGGTGCAGGCTGGGCATGATCCGGTTCGACCCAATTATTTGGGATCGGGTCGTAACACATATAGCCTATGGCTCATTGCCTATGTGTATGGCATGAATGCCTAGTAATTGTGTTGTTGGCTTGTATAGCCTAGAAATTGTGTGTGCTTACTAGAATAGGCTGGTTAGGCTTAGTGAGACTTGTTTGGCTTAGGCTTGACCTAGTTGACCTAGTTTGACTAGTCTAGTTGACTAGAGTTGATCGAGAGTTGACTTTAGTCCAGTTTGACCCTAAACTTTATGTAGATGCATTGTAGAAGTCTGTTATATTATTTTATGACTTATAGTGACTTGTACTGTTCTATAGGAGACAGACACCACTACTCGGATAGTAGATACTCTTCAGATACTCAGGATACAGGCGAGTACATTCTCTGATCATTTCATATCCTGTTTAGGATTATATTTTCTGCTTTAGATTACTTTACATGATGCTGACACGTTGGAAACACGGATTAGTACTATATGGATCTTGTCGTGCGATATTATCCCCTTAGCGGATACATCGGGTATTTCATGTTTGTGTACTTTATCATGAGCATCGTGTACTCCTTGTGTTCGTGCTTTTCGTGTGCAAATCGTGTGAAATTGTGTATACTCATGTGCTCACATGATCTTCGTGTACGACTATACTTCGTGTGCAATAACATAACTTGGCTAGATCCTTGTGTATTGATTGGGGCGGGGGAGTAGAAGTGGTTATGTATTCAATCTAGTAGATTACTCGTGCACAACCTCTTTAGATTACTCGTGTGCAACATCGTGCCGTTTACATAACCGTCTTGTACTCTGAATCACTAGCACTGTTAGTTCTTATATATATTTATCTATTTACTTACGGTCTTCCTTTTTACATCATGTTGTTCTTCAGTTTCCTGTATCTTACTCTCTAGCATGTTTATATTTTCTAATCTGTTATGATTTGTTGAGATGTACTGTACTCGCTCATGTCCTGACTGGACCTGTTGAAAATATTACAGAGGATGAGGCTGAGGCATTCTGCCCTACTTATTACGTGCGACCCTAGAGGACTGTTGTGACCTAGACCAGTAGCAGGACCCACTAGCAGTGGATGACACTCCCCTAGATTAGGATGTCTTTCATTTATCTTTTCTGGGTTACTATATTGAGATTCTGAGATGCTATTTGGGATATGTATTTATTTAGACACTTAGACTTATCTGGATTGTATCTCTGTGATTTTTATTCTGTATCTATCTATCTATCTTTTATCATGCTCTACCTTAGATGCGATTGAGACTGTATTTGCTATGTCACCTCCATTCGGAGTGTATATACTGTATAGGTACCTTTATATTGTTAGATGTTGACCTAGGATAGCGTTCTACCGCCGACACTGCGGCGTAGGCTGGACGTACCCACGTCTTATGCTCTTACTTTAGAGTACGGGTCGTGACACATTTTTAGTGGTGGCCCATGCAGGTCAAGATTAGAAATGTAGTGGTATTCGAACTAGAGTATCACTATAGCCTGCAGTAGAATTAGAATATTTTGAAGGTACTCAATCACACTAAAAAAAACTCATTATCAGATTCCTTTTATCTAAATTTGCTACTTATCGTCTTCCCTTAAATTTTTAACTATCCTCCTTTGATATTTCGACTCATTCTCAGTAATTGGTTCTTATTTGATCTATGTCTCCAGGATGGTTGAGACACGATCGCATCGCTCTGGCCCAGCAGACGCTGGTGAGAGGTCTACCACCCCTCGCCCGATTGAGGACGCTGGGACCACAGCACCTCATGTTTCTGCTCATATAGGAGCGTCTGCAGCTTTTGGGAGTGTACCTCCACCTGTCCGGAGGTCTTCCCTCGTCATTCCGGATACATTCTAGCAGCAGTTACCTTCATGGGCAGTGGCTCAGATGTATACCCTTTTCCAGTAATTCCTGGAGACTCAACAGCAGATGTAGCAGAGTCAGTCTGCTGATCTTCGACAGAGCGTACACGATATCCACCAGTTGTTCAGGGCGACAGTAGAGCTGGTGGTTGCTCAGCCACTGGGAGGCCAAATTCAGCATCAGTATCAGCAGAGGCCTGTTCAGCAGTACCTTCAGGATCAGGGACGTGCATATTTCTACCATGCATCCAGACAGCAGCAGGACGCTAGGTGCAACTTCTGCAAGAAGGCAGGCCATGGATGGAACGACTGCAGGATGAGGCTTGGCAGGTGTTTACTTTGTGGTTCAGCGGAGCATCAGTGTAGGGAGTATCCCAGGAGCCAGACAACAATGACTCAGAGAGCAGGAGCGAGGGCTCCGGTGAGCCAGCAGGAGGGATTACCCTTTCAGACTCAGCCGCAGAGATTCGTACAGCATCAGGCTGGAGGAGGCTAACAGGGGCGAGCTTACGCTATGACAGCTAAGAATACACATGCAGTAGGAGAGCTTATCGCAGGTTCTGTCCATCTCAATTTCGTTCCTTGCCATATTTTAACCATCTCGAAATTCAGTTCCAACAGATCTTGCTTATCGTTCTTGTTCGTATATAAATCTGATTCTTGGTATTCATTGTCGATTTAATTTTCTGCCAAGATAAATCATATGGGCTAGGTCACCTCAGTTATGGGATCTAGAATCTTCGATAGTCATGTTAGCTGGCATAGTGAGGACATATAGTCAGATTTTGGACGTATTTCTTGGTGTGAGAATTTAAGGTTTTTGCTGTCAAGCATGCGGCAATGCAAAAATTTTAAATACCATGATTCTAGAGGTATGTACCTTAGTCAAGGACTCTGTGATTATCGTAGCCTTGCTCACTAGCATGACGAAGACTCTGAGTAACATGATTTTGGACAGACGCATATGATTATCAGATTATATCTTGAGAAGGTTTTTAAACATATCATCTCTATCATACCCTTCTGTTGTTTTAAAATTGTATTCCATCAAATAACTTAGGAGTAGGGATATTAGTTGTAGAGCTTATTCATATGTAGTTCTTTCATAGTGTAATGATGTGATGTCTTGTAGAGTGTATGTACCCTAGAGATGATAGTTAGTATTGGTATTAGAATAGTAACCCATTGTAGATATTTTTTCTGTTATTTATAATATCAACCAATTTACATATAGGATGTTAGTATGCCTTACAGCCTTGATGATTGTTATTACTTTCCTTACCTTTTTCCAGTGAGGCATCCATGACCAGAGCCTGTCCTCGAGTATAGTTGCAGTTCACCTAAGACTGAGAAGTATATATATACATATAGATTGCAGATGATATCGACATATGTGATGGGTTGGTTGGTATCTATAGGCCATTGTTGTATAGGATATTGACATGTTGTTTAGCCTATATTTGGTTCAGTTTTCTATTTTAGTTAATTTCTCTTTGTGTTGAGTTCAGCCAGATATAGAGGAGAGGCCAGGTTGATCTAGAGGTATGTTTCAGTCACCATGTAGGTTTCCTTTCACTTTGACTATACAAGTGGACCCAAATGTCTTGTCCTTTAGCTCAAAATTTTAGTCTCCTTAGCATCATTTCCTTTTGCCTACAATGATGATTCAGACCATTCATCCTTAGCCTAAATTCTAAGCATATGTTCAGTCACTTATAAGTTTAGTCTACTTTAACCTTTGGTTGATCAGTTATATATATATAGATGATATACTTAGGGTATATGTGATGGGTTGTTGTTCTTGAGCATATATATGTGGTATTTGGGAATGGTGTGCTCAGCTTGTAGGTACTTAGTTATGGGTGACTTGATAGGATTGGGAAGTTAAAAGCTAGCCTATTATAGAGTTTCTCTTTTTGCTAAATTCTAGTTGCCAACACTTAGGTAGCTAGCATAGGTACAATCCTAAGAAGTTGACCAGCTGATGACCAAGTACTTGGATGTTGAGAAATTGACTAATGATTGACCCTTAACTATGTTTGACATAGAAGGGGTGCGATCATCTTAATTTCGAGGACGAAATTTTTCTAAGGGGGTAGGATTGTAACACCCAGTTTTCTAGATAAGGGTAATTTTGAAATTTTGTAACTATAATTATTATTATTGTTATTTATTTCACATTATGATTTTTGAAAATTTTTAATCATTTTTAAACTATTCAAAAACTGTTTTAAGTCATGACTTATGATTTTGATGTGCTGCTAGTGAAACCCGAGCGACCGTCTGACCTAGAGCCTAACCAAGTGATTAGGGATATTTATTTATCATTTTTAGCCTAGGGGTAATTTGGTCAATTTGGCTTATTAGAATTATTGATTAAAATGTGGAATTGGTGAATTCTAGTTTGACTTTGACTTGCTGAGACTAGTGGACTAGCCTAGAACCTAACCCTAGCCATGGTAACCCTAGCCTAACTTGAGTTAACTCATTTTAGTCATTAGAGATTAGTTTTAGAATGAGGGGATTGGGTTTAGTGAATTTAAGTCATGACTTATGGTTTTACGAAATGACTTATGACTTAATGATTTAATTAATCATGACTTAAGCCCATGGGACAATTTAGGAAACCCTAACCCTAATTTTGCAACTTATGACCAGCCATAGGAGAGCCCCTCCCTATTTAATGACATGTTGAGGAGTTCTTGCCTCTTTTAGAGCTTGACCTAGTTTTGAAGAAAATGTATTTTTTTTCCCCTTCTAAAAATTCCCATAAATTTATTTTAATTCCTTTTTAATCCTAGTCTTTTGCATTAGGACCTAATTCCTGGTTGTTTATTATTTTTGGAGGTTAATCTCAGTTTTGGGTTCATTTAGAGCTTTGGAGTTGGCATTTGGAATCTTTCCATTGGGGCTTTCTTGGAGGATTGACACACATTGGTAAACACCCTCAAATTATGTTTTAATCCTGATTTTAGTGCATGATGGCTTAGGAATAGGTGTCCTATAGCTACTTTAGGAATTTCGTGTCATTTGCATTAGGTTACGTGTCCGTATCGGGCACGTATCGAACCTATAGGCTAGGTGTTCGACGAAATGCCCGAACCGATTCGATTTGCTGTTTTTGCAAATATACTTGAATAGAATCCTAGATCTAGATGTGTTTGTTAATTTTTGTGAAGAGTGTTAGGTATTTTGGTGTCTCGTTGTGTCGGATTCTCGAGTTGGACATGCTGTGCACGCACGTACACTGTGTCCTGAATCTCGGGGCTGAGAACTCCCGACACAGGACACGTGGACACGCCAAAATTGGTGAGCATGATGGGGAAATGTCTGCCACCATACTCCCAAAGTTTGGGTCGATATGGTTGCGTGTGCGAGGATAAATCCTCCCCGCACTGGCTGCGCGGCCTGTCGATGCGCGCGCGAAAGCGCTACTGATATGCAGTTGAAACCGACACGACACGTGACGTGGATACGATTCAGTCACATGGACACGTACCCCTATCCTAGGCGTACACGTGTGCACAACCACGTGTCTCCACGTGGCTTGTGTCACGCACGGGACACGCGTGCATGCGTGCACGACGCTGTGCGCTGTGCAGTGCACGTGTACGTGTCTGTGAGTGTTTGGACATGTTCGTGTCCACTTGGTGGGACACAAATACCTTTTTTGACACGTGTACACTTGTTATATATATTACCAACCAATGAATTGACATATTAACCTGTTTTTAGTATTCGAAATTGAATTCCCCTATTATGACAGATACGCGATAACATTTTTGAAACCTGAGTTTAATTCTCTGTTTAAACTATTTTCAATGTTTAATTTTCATGTTAAATTCACTTATACATGTGTATTAAACTATTGCAATGTTGATTAATGACTGGTGTTAGGTTTTTAGTTTTCGAAATTGGTTTTGATAGATTGAACTGATGCCTTGTGCAGTCCTCAAATTCCTGAACTTAAATTCCAGTTTCAAACTGATTTTAATAATTAATTTCCATGTTTGAATCCTTATACATGTGTATTAGTTCCAGCTAGTTAGGTTTGGCATGATAGATTAGGTTTTGTGATCAAGTATAGGATTTCGAATGTGGAATGGTTTGCTGAAATATGGACTGATACAGTCCTGGAACCTTTGTGTTCCGAATTTTATTTCCTTTCTTGAAGACTGATTTGATGAGCTAATTGCCATATCAATCACATGTTTGTTAGTTATTCTAATGATGGTTACATATGATATTTGTTTGGATTGATCACTGTTTGGAATTTTGAGTAGGAGTTAACTGATTAGTTTACGTAACTGTCAATGATTTCCTTTGTTGAAACCAAAACTGAATTTGATTTCTAATGTTAGATTCCAGTTTTAATTCTGAGATTCAATGTTAATTTTGCTATGTTAAATCATCACATGTTAGTGTTGTTGAATGATGGGTTGTATTGGTGTTGGGGCAATGGGTTTCGATTTGAGTTAACTGTTATTATATAAACTGTCAATTTGGTCTTCTAATACTAAGATTTGAGACACTATTTCCTATTTCCTTTGTGACACTCACTGTAGCTAATCTCAGTTTAACTCATGTACACACACACACACACAAAAGTATCCACACTTTTTCAAATTCCTGAATTTCCATTGCACATATACACTCAGTACACTCTTCAATCCTGTTAACAACCACACTCTAAACTGTCAATTTGGTCTTCTAATACTAAGATTTGAGACACTATTTCCTATTTCCTTTGTGACACTCACTGTTAGCTAATCTCAGTTTAACTCATGTACACACACACACACACAAAAGTATCCACACTTTTTCAAATTCCTGAATTTCCATTGCACATATACACTCAGTACACTCTTCAATCCTGTTAACAACCACACTCTAATGTTCCTATCACACATACATGCCACACACCACTAACTGTCATGCCCTCACTACACAGTTAACTAATTCCTTTGTATCACACACACTGGTTTCCTAATGTCACACACACACACTACCTAACATGTTGACACCCTATTCCCTATACACTTCACTGAATTTGATTTCCTGCCACACATGTTCATAACTCTCTACACTCACACAAACACCCTCACATGTATTTCTCTCCTATCACTCTATATATATATATATATATATATATATATATATATATATATATATATATATATATATATGATATATGATATATGATATATATATTATAATGTAGCCTATGTCTAATGTGATTGTTTATATAAACTAAATATATTAATATGTGCATATGTGTGGTTATTATATTAATTTAGATATAGTTTAATATACGATATGTGTAGATATGTATGATATAGCTATATGGCCTATGGCCTATATACAGGGCATATAGCCTACGGCCTATAGCCTATGGCTCATTGCCTATGTATATGGCATGGATGCCTAGTGATTGTGTTGTTGGCTTGTATAGCCTAGAAATTGTGTGTGCTTGATAGAATAGGCTGGTTAGGCTTAGTGAGACTTGTTTGGCTTAGGTTTGACCTAGTTGACATAGTTTGACTAGTCTAGTTGACTAGAGTTGACCGAGAGTTGACTTTAGTCCAGTTTGACCCCAAACTTCATGTAGATGCAGTGTAGCAGTCTGTTATATTATTTTAGACTTATAGTGACTTGTACTGTTCTATAGGAGACAGACACCACTCCTCGGACAGTAGATACTCTTCAGATACTCAGGATACAGGCGAGTACATTCTCTGATCATTTCATATCCTGTTTAGAATTATATTTTCTGCTTTAGATTACTTTACATGATGCTGACACGTTGGAAACACGGATTAGTACTATATGGATCATATCGTGCGATGTTATCCCCTTAGCGGATACATCGGGTATTTTATGTTCGTGTACTTTATCATGAGCATCTTGTACTCCTTGTGTTCGTGCTTTTCGTGTGCAAATCGTATGAAATCGTGTATACTCATGTGCTCACATGATCTTCGTGTACGACTATACTTCGTGTGCAATAACATAACTTAGCTAGATCCTTGTGTATTGATTGGGGCGGGAGAGTAGAAGCGGTTATGTATTCAATCTAGTAGATTACTCGTGTGCAACCTCTTTAGATTACTCGTGTGCCAGATCGTGCCGTTTACATAACCGTCTTGTAATCTGAATCACTAGCACTGTTAGTTCTCATATATATTGTATCTATTTACTTACAGTCTTCCTTTTTACATCATGTTGTTCTTCAGTTTCCTTTATCTTACTCTCTAGCATGTTTATATTTTCTAATCTGTTATGATTTGTTGAGATGTACTGTACTCGCTCTTGTCCTGACTGGACCTGTTGAAAATATTACAAAGGACGAGGCTGACTCGTTCTGCCCTACTTATTACGTGCGACCCTAGAGGACTGCTGTGACCTGGACCAGCAGTAGGACCCACTAGTAGTGGATGACACTCCCCTATATTAGGATGTCTTTCATTTATCTTTTCTGGGTTACTGTATTGAGATTCTGAGATGCTATTTGGGATATGTATTTATTTAGACACTTAGACTTATCTGGATTGTATCTATGTAATTTTTATTCTGTATCTATCTATCTATCTATCTATCTTTTATCATGCTCTACCTTAGATGTGATTGAGACTGTATTTGCTATGTCACCTCCATTCGGAGTGTATATACTGTACAGGTACCTTTATATTGTTAGATGTTGACCTAGGACAGCGTTCTACCGCCGACACTGCGGTGTAGGCTGGACGTACCCACGTCTCGTGCCCTTACTTTAGGGTGCGGGTCGTGACAGGGGCGCTACATCAGTAGGTGTCACATACAAGGGTGTGTGTCTAGCATGCATTAGAGTGTCATGTGTCCACAGGACGTGTCCAAACAGTGTCAATTTGTCATAGATCAGAGAGTGCCAAACAATAGTGTTCGAGTGAAATTCTGTGAGTCTAATACCAACTCGAAATCAACACTAAATCAAACCCAACTTCTCAGGCCACGTGTCAGTCGAAACCCTTACCTAATCGTGTCAAAAACATAGGATTCTGTGTCGTGTCCAGCGTGCACAAACACGACAGTAGCAGGGCACTGCTACTGCACATGCTCGGCTGGCATCCCCGTGCCCATTTTGACACGAGATACGAAAAAAAATCGACACTGTCAGCAAGCAAATTAATCTACACATATAGGGCTGCCCAAATCTATAATTAGTTTAGAAATCCAAGAACAAACAGTTCTAAGATGCATTTCATCGAACACTTGAGATATCTCTCCGATACGGAGCGATACGCCCATGATACGGGCACCAAATGGACACGAAATGAACCCAAAATAAACCTAGGACTAGGGGGACCCTAAATGAATGCATCTATGGTGAGAAATCAGGAATCTAATAGGTTTAGATATCATTACCTATTGAGAGTTGGAATCTCAATAAAAATCTCATTTGAAAAGATTTCACTCCAAATCCAATAGCCAAATTGTTTCCAATCCTTGCTAGCTAGCCAATAGAGACCTCCTCTACACAGGGAAGAGTGCAATGAAATTGACTTGGGTAAATTTGGAGGTGATTTGATAAAAATAGGACAAGTTTGGGGAAGAACACCAATTTAGGGTTAGGTTTCCAATGAAAGAGGCAAGAGGGGGCTAATAATTACTTATATAGGTGAGGGGATCCATCCTTGGCCGGCCAAGAGAGATTCTAGGGTTAGGGTTAGGTCCAATTTAGTTTAAAGGCCTTCACAAGTTGTAAATCAAGCCTTTTAGGAAAAGGCCAAACTAGACTAAGGTTTCAACAAATATCTTGCTTCTAACTTAGTATCTAGATATTTTAGAACTTAGTTAACTAGTTGAATTCTACTAACTAAGTCTCCAGGCTCATGATCAACATCTAGATTAGGTAATTATAGGGTTAGACCTAATATAACACTTAGCACATTATTAATTAAATAAAATTCAAAAATAATCTAATATTCACAAATTACCAAATTACCAAATTACCAAATTACCAAAATACCAAAAAAAATTAATATATAAATTTTGAAATGAATGTAAAAGGAAGTAAAGAAGGGAAAAAAATAAAACCAATTTTTTTTAAAAACCGAAAATAATGAAAGAAAGAAAGAAATTAAAAGCAAAATACGCCCAAATATGGGGCGGATAAAAACAAAAGAAGCAAAATACGCCTATCTTTGGGGCGTGTAAAACCCAAGTGAGGTTTCATATATTTTTCTTGAACCGTCGGAAGACTAAAGAAAATAAAAATAATATTTTTTACACCCTTGTTTAGGGCGTACTTATATTAAATGTAATTTACGCCTTTGATTTCGGCGTATTGGTTCTCAATTCGCTAATTTCGTAAACTTTGTGCCTTTTACCCACTAAGAAACATTTGTGCTCCTCACGCAATTTTCTGTTCGAGATTACATTCGAAAGTACAGTATGAAGAAAATTTCATATATATATATATATATATATATATATATATATATATATATATATATATATATATATACTCAAAACATTACATTTTGAAGTTATATATATATATATATATATATATATATATATATATATATATATATATATATATATATATATATATATAACTTCAAAATGTAATGTTTTGAGTATATATATATATATATTTATATATATATAAATATATATATATACACTCAAAACATTACATTTTGAAGTATTATATATATATATATATATATATATATACTCAAAACATTACATTTTGAAGTACATATGTACTGAAGAAACAATTTCAGTTCACCTGGAAAGCCTGAAACATGTCATCTTTGTATTACCAAAACCTTGATCAGTAGAGTAGCTGATGTTGGAAAAATTACCTTTATCATCCTGAAAAATAGAGTAGCAAAATAATAGAAAATATTAGAAATACCGGTCTACGGGGAAGTCATGCACGAAGCATTGCCCTAAGAGAATATTCGAGGTCTATGTGCAGACATCCTCTCGAATTCTCCTAGTGGTAAAACCCCCTTGCTACCGGCTTCCCGTCACCGCATACAGTTTCGGAAGAACGACCCGAACTTAGCTTTGTCCAGAAAATTGAAGGAGGAACAATTTGAGAGGATAGGAGAAGAATGATAGTTTTATGAGGATAATGAGAGAAGGAAAATATGATCATTTTGATCTTTTTCTTGTATCTATTTTTGTACCCCTTGAAAGAGAAGAAAGAATGGAAATATATATAGAGCCATGAGCCATTCCATGGTATTAAAAGGTTTAATGAGTCATTAAGGACCATAAAATGATAGATTTGAATGGTGTTGAAAGGTGTGGTAAATAGGAATTAATAGGTTGATAATTTGGCCATTATGAATGAATAAAAAGGTAATGGAACTTGATTTTTCTGATATATATATACAACAATCCCCCCCAAAAATCAAGTTTTGAAAAACAGTATTCGAAAGGAGTAAAAATGAAGAATTTCTGGACTTTTATATACTATGCATAGATGAGATGGACTACAGCCTTGAATCTCACTTAGTGACTATTGTCTTTATCTGAAGAAGAGCTTGATAGACTATGCCTTGAATCAGTCTTCTTGAACCAGATTCAGAAAATAGCACACATAGTATGCTAGAGGTTCTTGGGTCTATCGGGGTGGCGCTTTTGATTGGCCATGCGCACTTTTTCCTTATTCATGAGAGTTGTCTGGGATCGCCCTGTCCCATAGTCGCGGCCTTCACGACCTCTCACATAGGTAAGTCCTCCAAGGGTTGGTGATTGGAGTCAATCCTGCATAATCATGCTTGGACCTATTAAGAGTTTTAAAACTCATCCTAACCAAATCACACCGTAACACTGTCACCATAGGGATGGGAAATCATTATACACATGTACAGCCACTTGGGCATTATTTTAATGAGATTTTAATCTCAGGTCAGTGTTCCATAATAGTCACCTAGTCCAGCTTGTTTCTACCCATTGAACCGGCTTCTTGGGATCTCCAGTCAGACTCGGTTGGGTTGCCACTGCTGGTGACTATACTATGGGCTTAACCCCATCCCCCTCGATGATTCTTGGATCAATGTCCTAGACAAACTCTTCGTCAAGAGTAAACAGACTCTTCGTCAAGAGATCTGTAAAGTTCTTTTATGACTTTTATAGTCAAGAACCGTTGTTTGTCTTTTAGGATCTTTAAGACTTGATGTGTAGCTGCAGGTACCTGTTCATCTTAGAACTCACAAACACATGCTTTAGTAGTTTTTAAAACAAACTGATTATCACAATTTATTTAAAATTAGACGACATGTACATAAATTTGTAGATCATGCATATACATTATAAGATGCTTGATCTATCATGTAGTCATAGAAGAGTAAAGTAAGGCCTGGTTCTTTGTTATATACATAATAACATAAACTTATCATTTGTGATCATCTTTTATGACTTTTATAGTCAAGAACCGTTGTTTGTCTTTTAGGATCTTTAAGACTTGATGTGTAGCTGCAGGTACCTGTTCATCTTAGAACTCACAAACACATGCTTTAGTAGTTTTTAAAACAAACTGATTATCACAATTTATTTAAAATTAGACGACATGTACATAAATTTGTAGATCATGCATATACATTATAAGATGCTTGATCTATCATGTAGTCATAGAAGAGTAAAGTAAGGCCTGGTTCTTTGTTATATACATAATAACATAAACTTATCATTTGTGATCATCTAGATGTTCCACAGATAAACCATCATTTTTCTTATGATGCATCCAAAGACTATGTCATTTAATGATTCTATCAATTGCTGATGTCAGCCCCAAGGTAGTGAGCCAAAATCACATATAACTCTGCCACCTCTTGAAGAATTAACCATTGTACATTTTAGACTTGGCACTAGATAATTCATCTTTACCAGTCATATTGATAAATATGACATTCTAAAGTACTAGAATAATAGTTTAAGTGATTTTTCTAATCAACCTTAAAAAATCTGTAGTTTATCAAGTGTTGATTAATTTGGGTTAGCTGTCGGGGCTGGTTCCCAGCTAGCGGAGGTCCACAGGGGGACGATTAAGTACCGTGTCGCTTAGGGCTATTTACGCCCGGTTGACAGAAGGACCCGTTCGGCTTGTACCCAAAATAATCTCAACTTTTTAAAACTTTAGATTTATAGGGATTTGCAATATCACTAAACTATTTTATTTTGACTAAATTGTTTTAATGAGTCAAAAGAGTTATAGCGTCAGGAAATATAAACAAAGACAAAGTTTGTCTAAATAATGTGACAGAGTAATATTGTGATTTTATTCTGACTAGAAATTCTAGTATTGTGATAATAGTCATTTAAGGTTCAAACATGTAAAACTAACATGCGAAGAATATCACTTTTATACAACAATATACAAAACCACATATATAAACCAAGATAAAATTGGCTCATAGATTTCAACAATGTATTTCTCCAATTAAATTTAGTAATCAAAATGAATAGAATATGTGAATTGTAAATGTGAAAGATTACCTCTCCACGTGAGCGAACCAATTTTGTACTTCTTGATATCGGCTTAGTAATAGTATATACTTCAGAAGAAATGTTATTTAGTACATCATTTAAGTAGCTTTATTATACTCACTAAATATCCAGTATTATCCAATAATTTGGAAAAAAGATTTACAAACATCAAATTCATACTGATAGTGGAAAGTATTTATATAACTTACCTCCACCCTTGATATGTTTGAGTCTTCTCTAACGAGTCACAATCTCTAATGCTTCTGACTTAGAGAGAGTGCATTACAAAGATCATGTTAAAAATAAGTAAGCACAAAATAAATTTGAATTATATATCGTTTCCGTTAACATTTTGTTTCTTTATAGAAAGTTAAAAATATTTCTAATTATCCTATCATTAAGAAAATAGAATTTAGTTTGCATATTGATACAAATGTAAAAAAAAAAACAGAGTAAATGACAAATTAGTAATAATAACAATTGACTAGTGCCCAATGGAGTGAGCTGAATTCATGTAATATATGGCAACAACTAATTAATGGAAACATATGAATGGTGTTCAATGATTCAATGACTTCAGTCAATAGGAAGCAATGGTTGATCATGTTTAAGGTCCTTTACAACAATTGAAACTATATGAGACAGCCTATATAATCATGTAAAGTTTCTATAGACTAAAATAAGTTTATCAAATAATTAACTAAAGAGAAAATTATTAGTTTTGGGCAAGTAAAACATAACAAAGCATATGTTTGAGTCTCTGACAAAGGCAATGATTTATGAATGTTCACGACCCATATTGCTATATATTTGATACGAGCGTGAAAGATGGATATGTATATACTACGGAAGACATTATTTTATGGAATAGTTTAACACATAATTTAGACCTTGCATATTTGTTTTTTTTTAAAAGAAGCATAAATGGGAAATTATGAAATCATCATGCAAGCCCCAAGATAGAAGACAAAATACAAGATTTAATTTCACTGCATGAGAAAATTGCAAAGTAAAATTACTAATACATATGTATAGTGTCTTTCTATGTTGCACGTATACAAAAATATGGTGTCAAAAGTATGTTTCATGTCTGTACCCATATCTGTGTCCGAATTCATGCAACGTATGTAGCTATATTGCACACACACACAAAATCTGTCCATATTTGTATCCGTTTTTATGTAACATAGTTGTCTTATACGCCGGGCACCATCAAAAATAAATAAAGAAAATAAAACATGCTCGGACTCTCTCCTAGAGTAACCAAATGACATTCACATTTTACTTTAGTTCAAACCAATAAACAAAATATATATAACATCATGTACCAATTTTCCAAATTTATAACAGGATGTAACGACCATCCTAATTTCATAGGTCGTTATAGATTATCGTAGGAAACCATATAAATAGATCTTCAAGGTTAGAAAAATGAGCTCAAATATATCAAGTAACAAATTTATTTAAGAGTTATCTAGCTATGTGAATCCACCTGCCAGAAAGACTACCAAGTAAAAGTTATAAGCAACACATGGCTTACTAATTACCATGATGGAATTTTTTTTCCTTTGTATATAAAGCAAAGGCCTTCTTACTTGACAGGCTTATAATTAATAATCCTCAACAATGGAATACTTGAAAGATCAAAAGAAAAAAAAATTGACAACTTTCTATGACCGCCTGCCAACCTAGGCTAACCCTCTACTTTGATGCTAAATTTGTATCCAAGATAAGCTAGGACCAAAGGAGGATCTTGCCATATAACCTAGAAAGTAAGTAGAAATGTAGATATCCTATTGGTCATACAATTTAAGTTCATGCGACCAATTAGATCCCCAAGACCAGAAAAGTGTTATATAACTTAGCTAGCCTTAGTGCACATTTTCTTGTTTGACTCATTTGGACTTGTCTACCGAGCAACATTTCATACTAAAAACACAGGCAATTGGAATTTCAATGGCGTGCTAGTGTCACATCGTGTCAAATATGTATGGGATACAAAACATCCAACAGTAAGCATAAGAAAATACTAACACAGTAACATGGCAAAGCAAATGATAACTTCATTACAGTCCAAACTTTCATCATAGTCACATGGTTGGATGAAAATCTATTCCTAATTCATTTATTTGATTCCTCCACTTAGAGTAGTACTTTTCTTGAGTACCCACCCAGCTTATGAAATACTTAATGGAACATTAAGTAACCATAAGAAAATATGTTCGGTCATATCAAAGGTTCTCAAAATTATTCGATTCTCATGTTCCAATAATTAGCTTGATAGATGCTTCTTTTCTTTTCTTTTTTTCCTTTTTTTTTACTGATTTCTTTGAACTAATGTACATTAATAAGACAACCTCCTTTTCAACAAATAAGTAAATGATTAGTCCATGGTATACATTATATATTTCTATATCTCAGTAAAGTAATATATACAAATGAGTAGATGATGAAGTGATTAGAACCTGTCGATATTAAGAAGCATGAGACGCCACATATTGTTAATTATAGAGCCGGACCGCCATTCCTATACTATGGAGATGCTAAAGAAGATCGGAAGGGTAAGTTGAATGCCAAAACAAAGCAGAATAAAGTTAAAGCTCTTGTTGGTTCAGATTTAACAATATGTTTGGTTTAGAATCGAAAGCTATCCTGATACAGAATCAGAAGCTTCATCATGAGAAATTAAGTGATAACAAGGTGAAAATATAATTCACAAGCTACCAGAAGTTTATAAAGGAAAAGGTTATGGGTGTGTGTTCCCAAGAAAGAACCATGAAAAAAAAAATCATAAACTTGTTAATTATAGGTATATTCAATCACTATATAAATATATTCTCATTCACAACAGAAATGCTAGATACTCACTTAGTCTTATAGTTGAGTCGCCTAGAAAATAACAAGTAGCATGGAAAAAAAAAAAACAAGTTCTACACATGAGTGTGACCAACAATATATGAAGTTTCAAATAGCACCGGAAAAGCCAAGTTCTTGATCCGGAAATTTCATACTACTAGTATTTGAAAATCTCATAAGGAAATGCAACAGAATTGATAAAATTTGTAGGAAAAAAAAGGAAGAGTTATATGAAAATATTCTCTTAGATTGTTGGAAAAATTATCTTTATCATCCTGAAAAATAGAGTAGCAAAATAATAGAAAATGTTAGAAATACCGGTCTACGGGGAAGTCATGCACGAAGTATTGTCCTAAAAGAATATTCGAGGTCTATGTGCAGACATCCTCTCGAATTCTCCTAGTAGTAAAACCCCCTTGCTACCCGGCTTCCCGTCACCGCACACAGTTTCGGAAGAACGACCCGAACTTAGTTTTGTCCAGAAAATTGAAGGAGGAACAATTTGAGAGGATAGGAGAAGAATGATAGTTTTATGAGGATAATGAGAGGAGGAAAATATGATCATTTTGATCTTTTTCTTGTATCTATTTTTGTACCCCTTGAAAGAGAAGAAAGAATGGAAATATATATAGAGCCATGAGCCATTCCATGGTATTAAAAGGTTTAATGAGTCATTAAGAACCATAAAATGATAGATTTGAATGGTGTTGAAAGGTATGGTAAATAGGAATTAATAGGTTGATAATTTGGCCATTATGAATGAATAAAAAGGTAATGGAACTTAATTTTTCTGATATATATACAACAGCTGATTCAACAGGACTACAACATCGGTCGCACAGAAGAGGACAAGCTCAGCTGTCAGTCAACAGAAAGCCTTGCACTTCAACACAAACCCTAGGACCAGGAGGAGGGTGACGATCCCGCCGGAGGAGCCCCCGACTCGATGTATCCAGTATGGGTCGAACCTCACGTACCTCTGGTCCAGGAAACACGTGACGTTGATCGCGACGATCAGCAGGACGAGCAGCAGGAGCAGCCACAGCGCCAGGCCGAACCCGCTGATGCCATCGCTGTCGTCGTCGTCGTCGAGCTCCTCGACCGGCTTCCGATCGATGTACAGAGGGGAGATCACCGCGAGAAGGGCTAAGGTGATGGCGGTGAGCTTCTGTGTGGGAGAAGGCTGTCTCATTCTTGGTTGACGACCGGAGAGGATGATGTTTCTTTCCTCGAGCTCAAGAGTATTTCATTAGAGCAATATATTAGCATCGTATCACTTTATGCTCCTATGATTCTAAAGTTAGTAGCCCTCCAATTTCAGTTTTGGACCGATACCCTTTAAAATCTGCCATTTGCATATTAATATAGCTAGCTCTAAATGGATAAATAAGATGACAAACAATAGAAGCTTGCTGAGATTTTTTTTTTTTTTTTAAAAAGGCTTCAAATTGCAGTTCGTGTGGCATTGTAGTAAAAATTGTGATACACAAAAATATACAGATGCTTGGTGTTGGAGTCCAGTCTGAATGTCGAAGCAATCCTGTCGAGACAGGACTGAACTCTGGCTGAGTTTGGTCAGGACAAAGTTCTGTCCGAGTTATGTGTGTTTGCAGTCATAACTGTTGGCAGGGTCCAAATCGAAGTCGGGCCGAATTCGGTTCGGTCGGACTGAGCAAGTTCTGGATCTAATCTGTATCGTTGGATGCTGGTGGACAGCGATATCTGATGGTGGGCTATTTTAGAGATTTCCTAAACCTTAAAATAGGTTTCCCAACCTATTTGTAAGCGTTGAGGCAACTACATAAATTAGCTTCAAGGTGGATCCGACACGTCCAAGGTGGAACAAGACATTGTGGTTGGCACACAATTGTGGTGTGGATGAACATGTACGTAGGTATGGTTCTATGATCGAACGTATCGAGATAACAATATGTTGGATCTTCTGGGTGCTCGGTTGGCGAGAACGAGCGAAGATAGCGTGAGTGCTAAGGTTGTTCGGCTGACGGAATGAGCGAAAGGTATAGCAGGAGTGCAAAGGTTGTTCGGCTTGTGAAAATGAACAAATATAGTAGGGTTGCTAAGGTTGTTCGGCTAGCGAAAACGAGCTAAGGTAGAGATTGTTGGATTGTATCTCGTTTTCGTTTGAGCTCTCAAAAGGAGTGAGAATAGAGTTGGTAATTTAGTCCCACATCGGATAGAAAGTGAGATCATGAGGTGTAGATATTTGGAATTGATTCAGGCCTTACATGAGAATTTTCTTTTAAGACATATGGACCCAGTCTAATATTGTATCTCATGGATCAACTCCGGTTCGGGTCATACTGCATTTCCAACACAATATGACATTGATAAATCATATTTTCTATTGTAGATTTTTCTTTGGAAATATCGTACAAGTTTGTGAAGATTAATCTCCTCACTGCTGGTCAAACTCGCTCGAAGAAATTAAAAGCGATTAAAATTGCCATAAGGGTGTAGCAAAGTTGCTAGTAGAGTAATCTGCTTAGCCAATAGAAAACTATAGAAAAAAAAATAGTAGAATAAACTGATGCAATCAAAGCTAACAAAGTTAGCAAATCGACATGATGAGATGATGAAGATCATGTTGCAGAAAATGAGATTCGGCCGTCTTCGTCGACCCGCTTCCAAAAACTAACAAGTTAGTAATAACTTCTAGAACAATCATTTTCACCTTCCTTACTCGGACAAGACATTGCCGTGCAGAACAATAGCACTCGGAACAAAAATTCCATGAAAGTGGTAACTGACCACTAAAGATATAGGCGGAAGACCAGAAAGTAACTCCCTAATTAAAAGGATGGTTATTAGCAGTAACTCCCAAATAATTTGGTACTTACGAATAGAACAATCTCCGGCAACAGCAAAATCGTGATACTGAGCTAGAGCAACAGTTCCGCATGCAACACTGCATCTCCGTGGAACCACAAATCCGCACCTCTGTTGTATTACGGAACCGTAAATCTGATGTACTGCGCCACGCTGCTCCACCCCTCCGTGGACGAAAGACCAGGAAGTTTCTCTCTAATTAGAAGAACAGTTTCTAGGAATAACTAATAATAGGACAATTATAACAGCATGTGGCAAAATCGCGACACTAAGAAAGCAACAGTCCGCGTCGCTACTTCTCAGTGGAATTGTGCCAGTGCACACCCGAGACCGAGGAGCCTAGATCCAAAGAGATTTCACTCTGAAATTGGTGGCAAAATAAATAATTGTAGGATTTGAACCTTGCCTGCTAAAAAAATTGCACCTTAACCATTTGAGCTAAAACATCTCATATATACAAGACAATAAATGATAGCTCAAGTATTAAAATATATACATTTGGAATAATTTGTCTCGATATGGGATGGTGGTACCGAATTTCTAACGATCAAATTCAAGAAAACCCAACATATTTTACAAGCCAAAACAAGGTTTTTGCAAGTAATTTCCATACACTTTCCGGAATTCTCAGAAGAGTTAGTCTGAAGTGGTATTTTGTAAATGTCCAAAGGTCTTTCCTATTCCTTTCAAACTACGTGAATTCTGTTCGGAAGAGTTTTTAAAAAAAAGTGAGGGTTAAAGAAAATATTCAGATATTGCTTTAAGCCCCATTTGACTAAATAAGCCAAACGAGGAGGGCTAGAAGCATTTTCTTTTCTTTTCCCATAAAGAGAAGAATATGTTCTTCATACATGTATTTTCTATGTGGGAGGGGAGGTGGAGAATAACATAATAGATAAGGTCTAGTGTTTGATGGAACCAGATGCACAAATGTGTGTGTGTACTAAGAAAGGGTCTGGAAATATCTAAGAAACTTCCAGACCAATTGAAGCATTCCCAGATCATCAATTATATAGAAAAGAAAGAAAAGGCATATCACATAGTATCACAGCTTGTTTCCAATCAAAAGCATGAGATGATAAATTTATTTCATGCATCATCCTTAACATCTAAGGTTTCTCCCATCATAATAAATTAAGTTATGGAATATAAAAAAAAATTGACAAAATTTTTTACTACAGCAAAGATATGTAAAGTAGTTACAAATATCAAAGGTATAGTGTATTTTCAATTGAATCCTGGGCTTTCTGGCTGAGAATAGTGGTTAGGGCATCATTAGTAAGGCTCATCCCATAATCTAGATTCTAGATTCAGAATTTAGAAGCTCGTTTGGTTGAATAGTAAGATCTATTTTAAGTTCCAGTTTCTAGAGTCTCAGGTTCAACTCATCCACAAGAGCAATAGGTTGGACGAGAGAATCTATGGATCAGAATGTAAGAAATTATTTTGTAGAACAGTAAGCTCCAATTTAGAGTCCCGCTTTCTAAATTATATATTTTACATTATTTTTTACCATGATATTTTTTGACCACTTTTTCTTTGGGATTAAAGGTCATTTCATCATTTTCTACTTATTTTTTATGCATACTTATCTCATTCTAGATTTTTTTTTTAGAGTAATGTTATTCGCATCTCCAAAATGTTCCTCCAAACTATTCTTTCTTACGTGGCAGCTGACGTGTCATCTGACATGTTAGTTGACATGAAAATTTGTAACCTAAAAAATTAATATTTTAATTTTAATTTTAATTTTTTAATTTTTTAATTTTTGTTTTTTAATTTTTGTTTTAATTTAATTTAATTTTTTAATTTTAATGTTAATTTGATGTTAACGTTAATGTTAATTTTAACACGTAAACTGGGAGTAATATTTTGAAAGAATATTTTGGAGGGACAAATTTTTTTTTCTTTTCATAAATTTATGCCTTAATTTGTATTTTGGAGCTCCATCCAGGAAATTTAAGCCTTAATATGTATTTACAGTTATCACCCAGCTCTGTGATAACATTCATGAAGCTCACTTTCAAATGAGTGCTTATTCATTTTTCTTTTTCAGTGGAGAAGAAACGAGAATCCTAACTAGTAGAACATGAATGAAGAAAACACACACAAATAAAAAGAAGGAAATAAAATATATTGTCCAACACTCACTTTTGCTCGTTTGTCCTCCAGAGGTACCTCCCTCTTGCCAAACCAGCTCCTACTACCTGTAATGTAATCCAAAATCCATCAACATAATCCTTCAAAAAAAAAAACAATGGAAATTGTTTTAACTTTTAAGATTCGAAGGGGAAAAAAACCTACATTATGAAATGATTAAAAGAAAGATGAGGACTAATTTGTAAAGAGGATTAAAAAAAAGGAATCATCTCCAACATAGGGGTGAGCATTATTCGGTTTCGAACCGAAAATCGAACCTAACCGAACCGAATAAGAGATTCAGTTCGATTTTTAAAAAAATCGGTTCGATTTCGGTTTTGAAAATACTAAATTTTCTTATTCGGTTTCGGTTTTGGATTTCGGTTTCGGTCCAAAACCGAAAACCGAATAAAAAAATTTAGTTTATATATATATATATATATATATATATATTTTTTATATATATATAGGTATTAAAAAAAAAATATATATATATATATATATATATATATATATATATATATATATGTATATATTATAGGTATATAATAAATATATCTAGGTATATTTAGTTATTATATATATTAACAGAAAAAATACAAATAAACCCAAAAATCGAATAAACCGAAAATCGAACCGATTTAGTTCGGTTCGGTTATTGACCAATTCGGTTCGGTTTCGGTTTTGCTTATTCGATTTCGGTCCAATTCGGTTATAATAATCCAACATCCAATTATAATAATCCACTAGATAGAAGAAATAGAACAACTAAAGTTACTTCCTGAGAAAAGAATAACCAAATCCAGATAAGGTACAACTAGGGACAAATGTAGAAATTAAAGTAATTAAAACCAAAAAGCAACTATACCAAATCTCTACAAATCTAACACATTCAAAATTTAAAATCACTAGAAGATTCCATAAGGGCCCATTTAGCAACCTAAAGCTATTCCAAAGTTGGAAAACTTGGGCCATCTTTAATGAGGGGTTTCTTATATTTCATATTTCGTAGAAATCTATTTTAGAAAGAAAAAAAAATTTACAATGATAGTTTTCATTCCAATTTCTATCATAGGTGGCATTGTTGTAGGATAGAGAATTTCTAATAAGATTTCTATATGTAGAAACTCTTATTGAAATTCTTCATCTCTCATACTAATTAAGGCCATCTCCAATGGGGATTTCTTTCTCCCCTATTTTAAAAAAAAAATCTATTTTAGGAAAAAAAAAAAAAAAACCTTTCAAGGTAATTTTTATAATAATTTTTATCCTACCTGGCAGTGATGTATGATGAAAAGTTTCTATGAGGTTTCTACAGGTAGGAACACTTATAGAAAAATTCTCATCACTCGTATAAATTAATGTTAGGTCCCACATCATTGAATTGATCATTTTATTTGTTGCCACAAAAAATAGAAATGGAGAACCATTGGAGAATGTTTATTTGTATGTGCAATTTTTTATATAAAAACTCTACCAAGTATGATAGAAATTTCCATAAAGTACAATGACATGTACGATAGAAACTCAATTTTAAAAATCCTCATTGGAGATGGCCTAATATTGGAACATATATCATTAAAGTAATCATTTCATTTGTTCCCACATATGACAGAAATATATAACCATTGGAGAGTATTTTTTTGTTTGTGTAATTTCTATGCAGAAAACTAGGATAGAAAATTGCTTAAAATACACTGCCAAGTATGATAGAAACCCAATTTTAGAATTTTTTTATTGGAGATGGTCTTACCTAATGGGGGTTTCTATCTTACCTATTTCTATGGAAGAAATCCATTTTAGAAAATACTTCTCCTAATGGTGATTTCTATAACCATTTCTATCCTAAGTGGCAATGATGTAGGATAGAAACTTTCTAGGAGGGTTTCTACATGTAGAAACTCTCATAAAAATTTTCTTATCTTACATGACAATTATTATTGGGCCCCACACCATTAAATTGGTCATTTTACTATGTAACACTGACACATAAGATAGAAATGGAGAACCATTGGAGAGCATTTTTGTATGTCTACAATTTTTATGTAGAAACTCTTCCAACTAGGACAGAAATCTCCTTAAAGTACAATGTCAAGTAGGATAAGAACTCAAATTTAGAAATCACCATTGGAGATGGTCTTAGTTCTCTTCAGTTTCTAGAAACTAAAGGAGGTATGCTTCCGAACTAAAAATGTTGCTTGTTTGGTTGAAACTAGAATGAGGAAACTAAAACAACATGTTTCCATGTAATTGTTAGAATAATATAATATAGAAAAATATTTAATTTATTTGAACCATTTTTTGTAACTAAAAAAAAAATTAAATATTATCTCCAACAATTTTTTGAGTTTCCTTTTATTTTGGATGGAAGTTAAAATGAGTAATGCTATTCGTACATCCAAATTTTTCTTCCAAACTATTCCTCTTTATGTGGCGGTTGACGTGACATGCTAAATAATATTAGTTTCATATAACATGGCAGATACCGTAGAAAATTTTTACACAAAAATTAACTACCCAATTTTTTTAATTTTAATTTTAATTTTAAAATTTGTCATTTCAGCTGCTACATCAAACATGCCATGTCGGCTGCCATGTAAGAATGAATTATTTGGAGGAACAATTTGAAAGGACAAATAGCATTATTCAGTTAAAAATGTATCAATTTATGGTGATGTTGGGTAGGGAATGGACACGGCTCAAATCCCCTCCTTGATATTGCTCGTCGAAAAAAACGGACACCTAAAAAAATAAGCACATCAAATGAAAACTATACAAATAAATTGTCTAGTTAAAAAAAAAAAGACACGCTTCAAATCTCCTCCTTGATAGTACTTTTCCATTAATTGTCTAGTTTCGTTCTTGATTTTTCGGTTGCCAAAGAGACCCTAAGGATACTTTTTTTTTTTTTTTTTTGGGTTTAATTCCAGAAAAAAAAAACAATAGAGTTTAAATCCACAAAAGAACAACTGAGAGCCATTGTTTCAAATAGCATACTATAGGGCATTCTTGTATATTATCCTATGCATTGTTAGTTGACTGTTTCTTGAATACTGATGAGTTTATTCTCAATAGTTATACGAGGAGCACAAGGTTTAATCTCCAGAGCTGTGGCGAGGATCGATAGATATATTTTGTAATATTATATTCCAAATATTATAAAATACCTTTTTTTTTGATGTAATTATAAAATACCTCCTTTAGGTTGAGAGTGGGTTATGCAACAAAGGGCGGAACCATGTACTAGTTGGGGTGGGCTTCAGCCCATTCTATTTTTATTTTATGAGAGTTAACCTATACCTAGGCCTCGTTTGGTTCACGGAAAGGAAATGAATTTTTTTTGTATTTTTTATGGAAATGAAAAAGTAGAATTTCTGTCACATTTTCTTTCTGTGTTTGGTAAAACAAAAAAACTACCTAGGAAAGAAAGTAAAATATAACAATATTCCAATAATAATTTACCTTTTAAAATTAAAAATAATATTATAAAAAAATACATTAATGGTAAAATAAGTAATGACACATGGTTACTTTTGTCATAACTTTGTAATAAATGTTAGAAAAGAAGGGAAAATCAATCTCATGGATCTTGAGTGGAACCATATTCCCACTAATTTTCTCCCTTCCAGAAAATTGATTCCCAAGTTTGTGGCTACCAAACAAAGGAAAATAACAACTTTCCTTTCTTGGTTCCTTAAATCCGTGAACCAAACGAGGCCCTAGTCTATCTCAACTCATTCTAGCCTATTCCAGTATATATTTCTGGATTCGTCTCCTTATGCAATGATATCTTAATCTACTTGAAGTGCACATCAAACCTATTTTGTTAGAGTTATTTGTATTTATCCCCCAATTGCTAATCTCTCCACTTTCTCCCATTTTTATTTTAATTAGTGTTACCCCCCTTCCCCTAATCTTCAGGTAAAGTGCAAACAAACCCTCCTTAGATTTGTGTTTCTTGCATTTAAAGAACCCTTGTTTAACAAAAACTCACATTTTTATTTTTGTTCAGTTTGCACTCATGCCGTTAAAATACGTCTAAAAGTACGATTTTACCCCTCCCCCACTCTCTTCCCCTCTCTCCCCGATGGTGGGGACGGGTCAAGCGGGGCCGACCAGAGGGAGGAGGGGACAGGTCGAGTTAGGGGTGAGCATTCGGTTCAAACTGAACCGAATAACCGAAAAATCGAATTGAACCAAAATTCGAATAAACAAAACCGAAACTGAACCGAATTGACCCATAACCGAATCAAACCGAACCGAATTAAATCGCTTCGGTTTCCAGTTTATTCGGTTTATCCAATTTTTCGGTTTATTCAATTTTTTTTGTTAATATATATAGTAATTAAATATACCTAAATTTATTTAGTATATATATATGGGAGTGGATCAAAAGCCCCCCTTAGAAAATTTCCTAAAAACCCCCTCACTCTCATCCGTAATTTAATGTTAATATTAATGTTATGTTAATATTAATGTTAATATGATGTTAATTTTAATTTTAATTTTATATAATGTTAATGTTAATGTTAATATTAATGTTAAGTTAATATTAATTTAATAAGTTTAATGTTAATTTTAGTATTTAATGTTATATTAACATTAATATTAACATTAAATTACGGCTAAGAGTGAGGGGATTTTTAGGTGGTTTTCTAATGGAGAGGCTTTTGATCCGCTTCCTATATTATATATATATATATATATATATAATATATATATATATATTATAGATATTATATATATATAACTATTTTTCTTATTCGATTTTGGACCGAAACCGAAACCCAAACCGAATAAGAAAATTAGTATTTTCAAAACCGAAAACGATCCGAATTTTTTAAAACCGAACCAAA